>JADBJO010019423.1:0-33303 GCA_016801955.1 Conus betulinus | reverse complement strand
GCACCTTGACAAGTGTTGGAGCACAGCACCTTGACAAGTGTTGGAAGCACAGCACCTTGACAAGTGTTGGAAGCAGAGCTAGTGTGGACACTGAGACCTCCTCTGCCAGAACGCCTAGAACTTCGTCGTCGTCTGCTGAAGAACCCTCCAACATGGAATTGATGTCCATGAACTTCAAGTTCGATCAGATAAAGGGCAAGATCAAGGACATCCGAGACGTCGTCTATCCTGCAGCAAGAGATGCGTTCCTTAAAGAAAGTGGTTGCAGACCTATCGGCGCCAGAACGACGACCTCTGTGGCACCAGTGAAGATTTGAGGAAGAAACAACTTTTAAAAGAGAGTTACTGTTCTCCCGAACAAAAGAGACAAACAATTTACAAGATAAAACATGAGGCACGTGTCCACCTCTTTGGTCTCTTCTTCAGCCAAGACAAACAACATTGAAGACAAAGAAAACGGAGAAGGAACAATCACTGGTCTCCTCAACTGGGCGCACAATGGATGTGGAATGAAAACGAGGCTGTTGGGAAGGAGACAATGCGAGTTAAGATAACAATGACAATAACAGTCATAATGGTAATAATAACAGTAGTAATAGTAGTAGTAGTGTGATGGTGGTGGTGGGGTTGTGGTAGTGAGGGTGGTGGTGGTAGTAGTAGTAGCAGTAGTTGTAGTAGTAGTAATAATTATAATGAAAAAAGTGAAGATGATGATAAAGAATATCAAAACTAATAATAATGCACAGAGGATTAGTACCACTTTCAGTAATATAAACCAGTGTCATGGTGGTTGTGGTGTTAATAGTCGCGATACGGACGGAAGGGGAGAAAGCAGATGGGTTGAGAACATTTTAACAGCATGGTTGTCGTGGAAACAGTGATAGTGGCGATGATGATGACGATAAAAATGATGACGATAATAACAACAACAGTAAGGATACAAGTAACGGTGATAATGATAATAATAATATCAATCATAATTTAAAAAAAAAAGTAGTAACAGTAATGACAGTAGCGGTTAAAAAAGATTATATCATTGCTAATAATGCATAATAATATTTATGATATTGCTTAAAGTGAGGTGGCTATTTTAAGAACGTCTTTCATCGTCACATAAATCTGTTGCTCCCTACTCAACACGAGAAGATGAAAACACGACTCCCAGTAGATGTTGATGTTGGCTGTTCCGTCAGATTCTTTACGTTTTGAAGTTCAAAAGTTGAATTTTTGTTTACATTGTTAAGTTTCAAAGTTGAAATATTCAGGCTGTGGGGTATGTACAGTCGTGTGATGAAATTGATGGTGGTAACATGAAAGAGATTCTTGGCAGGAATGCCTGAGTTGTGGGCCGATGTCACACAGGGAGTCAGGAAAGCCCCATTTCGCGCTGAATGAAGCATGTCGCACGTGTGTCGTGCGTTTCCTGTCTTTTGTGAAACATGCATACTGGCTGTTTTTAGAGTAGGCTTCTTTGAAACATGAATCTTGCCCGGAAACTGTGTAGGTTGACAGAAGCCTTCACTGCCAATTCTTCGTTTCTTTTCAGCTTGATTTTGCCGTTTATGTTCGTTCGTTCGTTTGTTTTTCGTCAGCCGATGTTTCTTTTCCAAGACGGCTGTTATCGACACTGTTGATTTCCAAAGTCACTGGTCTCGCTGGAATGAGCTACCAGCTTTGATTGCAACCTTGATTTTCAGGCCACGCGGATGACACGTACCAGGATAATATTGATTATATCCCGTCTGTGAGGGCCAAAATGTTTCCATGTGAAGTGTCAAGCCAAGGGTCAGTGACGGCATTGACAGGCATGTGTGTTCCTGCCTTCCAGGTCTGGACTGGCCCAAGCTGACGGTGGCAATGTAAGGCTGGATCCGCTGTTACCTCACCTTCCCCAGTTGGAACTCAGCTCTACTTCCTCTGTTGCAGAAGGTGAGTGTGTGTGTGTGTGTGTGTGTGTGTGTGTGGGGGTGGGGTGGGGGGGGGGGGTGTGTGGGGGTGTGTGGGGGTGGGGGGGGGGGGGGGGGGGGGGGATGTGGATGTAGGTGTGCTCGCGCTCTTGGTCTTGTGGTCTTTGTTTGTGGTATGGGAAAGATTTGTTTTGTAACCTCCCCTAGAACAAGGAACAAGCAGGGGGTGGTATTGAGCAGGGGTAATATCGAGCAGAGGTAATACTGAAATATTGAGCAGGTGGAATATCGGACAGGGTGGAGTATCGAGCAGCGACAAGCAAGAGTCAGGGGGTAGGGGAAGGGGTATTGAGCTGGAGGAGTATTGAATCATTTCCGTCTGGTACAGACTGTGTAAAAAGAGGGGGCCACCATGTTGCACTTGGTCACACAGCAGCATCTGCACACCCTCCCTATGCAGACCCTACACACACACACACACACACACACACACACACACACACACACACACACACAAGCATCCTCACTCACACACACGCTCACACACACGGTGGGTAGGCTGGCTGGCATAAAGTTGGTATTGGGTTAGTTACAGGCAAAGTTCTGTAAGGGAAACAGAAGGTTCCAGATTCAGAGTACAAAATGCTTTGTTTTAATAATCTAGTTAGTTGATTGGATTATGATTAAATATTGCTGGTGACATTTGAAATACATGAGATTAAAACAGGACATATGCATTATGTTTAATAAGGGATGTTATGCTAAGGGGAAGAATAATCGTTATGGTAAAAGAAACAGAATACTGTTTTACCTTTAAGGCATAGGTGCATGCATGTTTGGTGAAAGAGATTTTACTGCATGAATAATGTAGACAACAGTAGTACTCTGGGCAGAACTTATCAAGTTAGAACTAGAGTCCTATGGTGGAATGCAGGGATTTGGAGAAAAGTACAAATTTTCAAATTTTGCTCGAAATGAATATCTGTAACTGTTTGTGTGCTCTCTCAGCCTCTGACTGTCTGCCCCCCCCCCCCCCCCCCCCCCCCCCATCTCTGTCTATGAGTTTAACTAGGTGTCTGTCTTTCTGCCTGTGTCAGTTTGTTCATCTCTTTTTCTTTGAATACAATTTGAACTCATTTAATAAACTACCCATGGTGAAATTGTTTGCATTTATTGAGATTTGATATTTCGTTGCATTTGAATTTTATTCTGTTTGTGGATTATTTCATTTTTGGTTTGACTTCACATTACTTGGGGAAGTTTGGCATGTGATATAAAAAAAAAAAACTGTGACTCAGTTAAAATCTACATAATCTCTCTCTCTCTCTCTCTTTGATGTCAGTATGTGTGTTTATCGAAAATTTACAAAACATAAGCATGAAAATGAATACACATTAGTTGTTTTTTAATATTTTCATCATTTTATGTTGCAAGGCTGATTGGTGTGTTTAAGGTTTAAATAGAAATTTGTTGTTGAATGCATTAGTAGTAGATAAAAAATTCAAGCATTTCTATGCTTTCTGTACTTTTCTGCTCACTTTTTCTGCGTTGCCCATATAGCCCACTGGGGGCCTATGCCGGCCCCCAGACCCACCCCCACCCCCACCCCCGTTCCTTTTTTCCTGGTCATGTGGGTTGTGAAGGGCATTTTTCCTTCTTTAGGCTGAGCAAATCTGAATTGCCTCTTATAATGCATTTTCATCTCTCTCTCTGACACACACACCCACACACACACACACACACACACACACAAGATATTTAATTTGCTTTAAATTGTTTTCGTTATACATGTCTGTGAATGTGAGTGGATGAAAACATGATTGTGTCTCAGTCACAGTTGAACAGGTTTTTTTTTCCTTCTTTAGGCCAGCATGCTGTCATGGGATCAGCTCAATGCTTGTCTAAATTAATCGAAATAATGTGTGTATTTCAGTTCCAGACTTGGTGCTTTCCACATAAAAACAACAGCCTGCTGGCAAACACTTCAAGGCAAAAAAACAAAAAGTGGATTCCATGGGAACTGCACTTCAATGTCTCAGGTAGATCTAGGTAAATCTCAGCAAACTCAAAATTTCACCCTCCAGTAAATCTGGTATAACTTACCAGCCCCCGTGGCGAAGTGGTTGGCGTCGCGGACTCCCGGCTGGGAGGTCGTGGGTTTGAATCCCATTAGAAGTCGTGGGGGTTTTTTCTGCCCCGACCGGCTCCTACCCAGAGTTGAGTTGCTGCGACTCAGTTGGGAAGACTGGGACCACACAGTCGAGTTTCATCCACTTAATGGATGCGTTTCTGAGAGTGTTGCTCAAATTTCCTGACCAACACTGCAGGTGCCTGTAGCTCTCGGGCCTGGTTGACGCCGGGATATATTATGAAAGGAAGCGTAGAGTACAGCCCTGTCATGTAGTCTCAGACCAAAATATAAATCCGTAGCATCATCATTCTCATCGATCAGCATCAAAAAAAAAAAAAAAAAGTCTCAAATTCCGTGGCCCTTCATGCCCTGCTCTCATGGTGACCTCAATTTCGATGTCTTCTCCACGTCTGTGGCCTTGGTTTGGTTTGGTTGGGGTCACCTGTATCGGCGAGTCCATGGGGGCTGTCGTTGGACGGACGTGGTGGGGCCCTCCGGAGGGAGAGCTCACTCACGCCGGATCTGCGACTAAGCAATTATTGTCGTCAGTAGGGGGCTTAGTAGGTGGTGTCCTGCGTATGTTAGATCAGAACAGGCACCTGACTGAACACCACCGAAGTGATTCGGCAGTAGTGCAGTGTCTCCTCCGGTGGGTTGCCTCTTGACGACTTGACATTGACTGCTCCCTGTGGATTGCCGGTGCGGGGCTGCGGCATGGCTGACCGGGCTGTGGCTGTGGGACAGGGTGTCGGAATGAGCGGCGTGGGTGCACTGCCTCTGAGGTGGCGCAAAGGTTGGGGCAGCAAAAAAAAAAAAAAAAAAAATCTGTAGAACTTTTTTCAACTCCATTTTTCATACAACCAATAATAGACAAACAGGCTTGTAAAATTCACAAGACTGTGCCATATCTACAAAAACACGTTTTGAGCAACTTGTCATTTCAGATGTTCTCAAAAGGCATTTCCATTCAAACTGCCCCAAAAGCTTTTTCGGATGTATCTCACAAAACAGGTGTCTTTTCATGATGCTGTCATAAGGGAAAACTTGCCCAAATCCTGCTTCCTTCTCCCCCCTCTCCCGCCCTGTTCAGAATATTTTTCACTTCATGTATCTTTGAGACATGCTCATCCCTCACCTGGAAAATGATGCAAGAAATGAAACCTTGCACACACAATGGGTCCCTTAAACTTGCTGTGTAAGCATTCCTTCAGTCTTCATGTGGGGCATGTTGTGTTTCTCTGGCCAGGTGGCAGGTTCTTCACTTTCCAAGAATTTCTTTTTTTTTTTTTAATTATTATTATATATATACAGACCAAACCTGCATTGCCTTTTATAATGTGTTTTCATCACACACACAAAAAAGTGATATTCGGTCTGCTTTTGTTTTCATTATACTTGTCTATGAATATGAGACTCATTTTTTTCAGCTTATATTGTCTTCCATTTAAAGCATTCAGTAAATTTCTATCCTTCTGTATAGTATAAACAACTGCAGTGATGTGTTGTATATAGTCATAATGATTGTTGTAGCAGTGTATTTATCTGTTGAAAAAAGAATGGGAAGAATGGAACCAGCTACTGATCTAGCAGAGATTTCATCCACATAATGCCATAATGGACATATCTTTGAGAATGTTGCTTAACTTTCCTGTCGAAAACTGCAGGTGCCTGTATCTCACAAGCCTTGTTGATGCCAGATTCTGTGGCCCTTCATGCCTTAGTATGGGATTCCCCTTAAAATTCTGGTTTATGTTTTTTTGTTTTGTTTTTTTTGCTACACACAATGGATGAAAATCATTAATTGTATTGAGATTGTGTCTCAGTCACAGTAGGGCTGAAAGGCATTATTAATGTCACAAAGATGCTGCTATGGGGTCAGCTCAGTGCCTATGTAAATGAATCAAAACAATGTATGTCTTTTTGTTCCAGACTCGATGCCTTCAACGATAAGCAACACCCTGCAGGTAAACAACTGAAGACAGAAAATGGACTCCTTGGGAACTGCGCTTCAGTGATGTGTCAGGTAAATCTCGGCGGACTACAGCCCTGTTCAGTAGATCTCTTCCCTCATATCTTCACCTGGAAAATTGTGCAAGAAGTAGGTAGCGACAGCTGTCAGCGATCTGACCACGCATCCAGCGGAAAGTGCAAATTCTACTCATGTTCTGAAGTGTCTCATTAAACAAACCATGCACCCACAGACACAAAAACTTACTGCGAAGTAAAGAGGAATGTTTCTACTGTAAATCTGTTATATTTGTTTTATTGCTTGAGAGGAACGAATTAGGAAAACACCGGTATAAAAATAAAGTTTTGTGTTTTTGCGCACCCTGGCATACGATCGTGCTGAAGTCTGGAAACAGTTTGTCAACTCAGTCGCGTAGGACAATTTCCTATGCAACCTATACTTTCAAAAATAGTATCATTGGAAAGCTAAGATCATGCTCTTTACAATGATATACTGTGAGACGCAAATTTTAATCAATCATTTGATGTTTTTTCAAGTTGAAAATTTAAACCTGATTTACACCTACATTCGTTTTTAAACACCAACATACATTGGACTCGGAAAGCTCAAATTTTTCTCTTTCCAGTGGTATGCAAATGAGGCATGTACAAAACTCAGGGATTTTGCCTTCACACTGAAAAGCGAGGCGCCCATTGGTCACTTGAGAAAGTCAAACTCGCACAATGCGTGTCACTGAGGCTGACAGCTGGACGCACAATATTGACAGAATTCTGATTTTTCTGGTTGAGTTATTCCAGTAAAGTTAAGATTATGCGTTTTGAGTTCCAATTCTTCATGTAAGAAACAAATATAAGCAGTTTTATCTATTTGGTAAAAAGTGTTTAATTTCGTTGCCAATCATATAAACGATTCCCAGTCAGCAGATTCGACCTTAACTGAGTCAGTGCTAAAGAGAGGTCTCTTGTGATGTGTTTCTATTAACAAAAATCTAGTTTTGTTTACCCCAAAATTCATACATAGCTTGTTTTTGTAATAGAACAAAAATTATAGTTTTTGAGTTTCGCAAATATGATATGCGTTTTCATATTTTGAAATAATATTTCTTGGTGAATGAAGTTACGCCATGGGAAGTCACTCTAAAATTGTTTTATCAGGTCGTCTGCTCAGAGATGGAGACCATAATATGCATAATTTTGATATGTAACATAGGTATAAGAGAAATAAAATGAAAAAGAAGAACATAGTAAAAGCATATCTGAAATTTTTTGAAGGAATAAGATGGAAATTTGTTTTCACTACTATAAATTATATTATCTACTTTTAGATATGCAGCGTACCCCTCTTACCTGTCAACTGTGAAAAATGCCAATGAACAGTTGTGCAAGGTCTTTTATCAAATTGCTTGAAATTATGCTTTCCACTCTCACACATACGCACGAATCTCATTCACACACGTACACACATGTGTCATGTGCACACTCACACACACACACATGCATATTGAGTTTTAATATTCAGCAGTTTTATGTACATGATATAAATAGGAGACAAAAGAAAAAAAAACAAAAACAAAAAAGAATTAAAGAAAGAAAGAAAGCAGGAAAAGAAGGAAAAGAAAACCAAGCTTTAAGCTTTTAATGTTTATGTGTGCCACTGTGTGTGTGTGTGTGTGTGTGTGTGTGTGTGCGTGTGTGTGCGCGCGCGCATGTGTGTGGAAGATTTCATTGTGGACTATGACTTGCATTTTATATCTGTGTCTGAGCACACACAAAAGAGAGTGTGCTGTCAGTGTGTGCTGTGTGTGTGTGTGTGTGTGTGTGAACAAACAAGTTTTCATACAGATCAGCTTTATGTGAGCACACTTATTTTTTCATGAATTCTGCATGATAACTTAATTATTTGTTATTCATGTTTGTTATTTCAGAAGATGATATATTTGCTGATAACTGTGTATTTTGCAAAGTCTTTCAATAGCAAACTGCTGTTAGGAAAATCATAACTCTGAAACATTCAAAAGAAGGGATGTGTGATTGTGTATTTGGACATAAATCTTTCTGTTGCAACATAGAGTTGTTCTAGTTGCTAGTGAGTTACTGACAACATTTAACACATTGAAATGTTCTGTAACCCCAACCCCCATCCTCCCCTAAAACCACACACACACACACACACGGATATATAGAGAGAGATATATATCATCATATTCTTTTGACGCTTAGCATATCTTGAAAAATTAACAAGAATTGTACCATCTTACATGTGCGTAAATCTCATTTGAATCAGTCAAATGGTTTAAAAGATTTTTTTTTAACCATCTTTAGTTATTTCATGTTGCCCATGTCTGCACCAGTAACCTGGTTTTTACTGAAATTTGAAAGCTATTTTTGACATGAAAATATCTTTGGATCAATGAAAAAAAAAACATTAAAATGGAATACAAAGCATTTTGTGTCAAAGCATAGTTAAGACTGTCCTTGTACTATTGTAGTTGGTGAGCTATGGACAATGCAATGCGTCAAATGCATGATGTCAACATGTTGTGTATTGAATTGTTCAGTAAAGAAAATGTGTATGAAATTATCACATTCCATAATATGGACTGTACACTTATGTTAAATAAGAAACATTGCTCTGTCTTCCATGAGCCAAAATTTCATTCAAATCTGTCAAACAGTTCAAAAGTTATGTTTCTTCTAAATCTTGTTGGTGCATATGATGCTGATCATGTCTGCAACTGACAGATTTGCATTTCTCTGAAGTTTGAAGGCTGGGTTTACCATGAAAATATTCAGATCAGTGAGAAAAAAAATAGTGCATAAACATCTATAGGAAAGTCAGACTGCAGATACTGACTCTCTTCAATGGTATTGCTATGAAAATGGTCATGCCCTCAATATGGCTCTCAGACCAATTTCGGCCATTCTCAAATGGAGATTTTTTTTTTCAACTTTGTCTCGTATATGCTTTTTTTAAATAAAGCAAATTTTGCTTGAAATTTGGAACATAGCTTTCCCAGTATTGGAAATGCTGTCCTTTTAAGACTGAATTTGGCTGTGAAAGCAAATTATGATTTTGGAGTGGCTGAAAATGGGCCATTTTTCACTTTGGGGATCATCTTCGCCCACCCCCCTATATCTTTCAACGGCCATAACTCTGGACCTAATGAAGACATGCACTTACTCTTTTTTTTGTGAATTGTAAGGTTTTTTTTTTTTTAAATGTAAGAACATTCAAAAGTTATTTCTCCCTTCAAAGATTTCCAGACCTAATGAAGATATTTAACTTACTTTTTTTTTTGAAATGTTAGTATTTTTTTTTTAAGTTGTTTAAGAATATAAAAAAGTAAGTTATTTTCCCCTTCAAAGATTTTAGCTGCCACTACCTACAAGACATGAAACCTGGCACATGATGGGTCCTGTTAAACTTGCTATGTGAGCACTCATTCACTATTCATGTGGGGTATGTCTCTTTTTATCTGGTCATGTGACAGGTTCTTCACTTCGAAGAATTCCATACTTGTTTTTTTTTTTTTTTTTTTTTTTTTTAGGCTGACCAGACCTGAATTGCCTTTTGTAATGCGTTTTCATCACACACAAAAAAGCTAAATTCAAACTGCTTTTGTTTTCATTATACATATCTATGAATATTAGACTTTCTTTCAGCTTAATCTGTCTTCCAATTTAAGCGTTCAAAAATTGTTATCTTTCTGTAGGCCGGCTGCAGTGATGTGTCACATATAGTGACAATAATGATCATAGTAGTATATTTATCTACTGACAAAGGAAATTGTGGGATTCATCAGTCACTGAGGTGTAAAGGTTAGCGTCACAAACTTGCAGGGTGGAAGGGGCAGGTTCAGTTGTCGAGGGAAGCATTCATTTGTTGATTTTTTTCTTCCTGGCTAGGCCTTGCCCAGAAAGGAGAGTGCCATGGACTCTGATGGGAAGAATGGAACCGTGTACTGATCTAGCAGCGTTTCATCCACGTAATGGACATATCTTAGGGAATGTTGCCCAGCTTTCCTGCCCAACTCTCTAGGTGCTGTATCTCTCAAGCATTGTTGACAGCAGATTCTGTGGCCCTTCATGCCCTGCTCTTATTATGGGATTCCCCTCAAAATTCAGAATTGGGGAGGGGGGGGGGGGGGGGGGGGTCAGACCACACAGGTTCTCAACTGTATCTGGTTTAAGTTTAAGTTGTGTTGTTTCGTTTTTGTTTGTTGGTTTGTTTTGTCATAAAGAAGCCATGCATTTTCAGGGATATTTCAGTCTTTTCTTCACACTCAATGAAAATCAGTGATTGTGTTGAGATTGTGTCTCAGTCACAGTAGGGCTGAAAGACATTATTAAATGATGTCATGAAGATGCTGTTGTGTGGGGTCAGCTCAATGCCTATGTAAATAAATGAGAATAATGTATGTCTTTTTGTTCCAGACTTGGTGCCTTCCATGATAAGCAGTTACATCCTGCAGGCAGACACTTTCAAGACAGAAAATGGACTCCTTGGAAACTGCACTTCACTGATGTCTCTGGTAAATCTCGACGAACTAAAACAGCATGTTTTCTGGTATAACTTTTTCCAACTCCATATTTCATACAACCAATAACAGACAAAACTGGCTTTTGAATGAGACTATGCCAAAGCAACACAAAAACGTGTTGAGAGAATTGTCTTCTTTCCAGATGTCCTCAAAAGATGTTTCTTTTCAAAATTGTCCCTAAGGCATTTTTGGATGTATCTTACAAACTGCATCTTTTATTACGCTGTCATATGGAAGACGTTGCCTAAATCCCACTTCCTCCCCCTCCCTCCTCTTCCCCACCGTATTCAGTGCATTTTTTCTTTGAGACATTTCCCATCTGGAAAATTGTGCCAGAAGTGAAACTTGGCATACGATAGGCCCATTTAACTTGTTATATGAGCATTCATTCACTATTCATTTGGGGTATATGACAGATATATCTTCATAAAATAGGACTGGTTCCGACATGAATGTTGATTGTTGTTAGGGGGTCACCGTTATGTCCTGCACTTTAGTGGCATTTGCAAGCAATGGAAGTTTGCATAGTTAATGCCAAGATGATCTTTTGGCTAACTAAATTACAGGAACCTGTTCTAATGGCTATTTTCACTATGCTATAGCTTCTTTTTTACTAACAGAAAGATTTGTTTCTGTATTTTCTTGATTAGGAGAAGTTCCTATATTCTAGAAAGGCATGAGCTAATGCTAGCCAAGTTCAACAATAATGTCATAATGATAAGCTCAAAGATCATTCCATTTGTAATCTTTCACCAAATTAATGAATAATAAGCAAAAATCGAAAAGAAAAGTAAGGTTTTGAGTTTAGTGCGCAATACAGATAAGGAATGACAGAGGGGTATTAACTTTCTTTGAAAATGAATCAATTGATTTCAGCGGCATGGAGACAGTGACATTGCAGTTTGAATGTTAAAAGTGTACAGTCTGAAGTTGCGACTGTGCCTGTGTGTATGTATGCGTCATGTGGACTTTGCAACTACTTTGTCTTATGGTGCAACATTAAAAAGAAAAGTCAGTGTTTTCGAAATTGTCAATTTTTTTTTCATGAATTGATATTTGTGTGTGCCATCCACCATCCCCAACCACAAACCCTACTGGGTATTTTGCTTATATACCTCAATTGCTGTGAACTGAACTCACTCCCAACTTGTAACTCAGCTCACCAGGTCATGTCTTGCATGCATTTTGTGAAAAGAAAACAGAACAGGGCAGGATGCAAGGCAAGAGAACTGAGAAATGATCTTTCTGTGTGCAATCCCCCATCCCCGACCACTACCCTACTGGCTATTTGCTTATATACCTCAACTGCTGTGAACTGAACTCACATCCAGCTTGTAACTCAGCTCACCAGGTCATGTCTTGCATGCATTTTGTGAAGAGACCAGGACAGGATGGAGTGTGTTCAGGTCACAGCAGTAAACAATGTAACCAGGACAGAGTTGGGAGTAGTGGGTGGGCTTGCACATGAATCATATTCTGACAAGTCAAAAATCAGAAACAAATCTTTCTGCAGTTTCATGTTTGTAGTTCATTTTAGCATGAATGACTTCCACATCCACAACTATAGTCGACACAGAGCATCCATCAACATGGTGAAAACCATTATTGCTTTGGCACAGCAGAGACAGCAGTATAACTCTTCTAAAAGCCATGGTCAATAACACAGACATTTTACCAGACATGCCATAAAAACAACCTGAACTAAGGTGGAGGAAAAACGGTCACCAATGAACATCAATGAACATACTTGAGAGTCAAGATATCTTTGCATACCAATACACGCTTTCCAGAAGCTTCTGCTCATTACCAATTGCCACATGGCCACCATTCATCCGACCACTGAACAATCCTCAATCATTATCAGCAACAGTATGACCAGGGCCTTCCCACTGCCAGACAGGCACAGCAAGATTTTTTTTTCTGCCCCCCAAATATCAGTAATAATGTTGGGGTTGACAGAGCCATTGCTCTTATTTTGCACTTGGACCAAATCTGGAATCGTGTTTCCTTTAGTTCAGGAATATAACTCTCCTGCCTATGCCTGCACCACAGTAATGTATGTGTAATTAAACTGAACTTGACCACAGTCAATATCTCATGGAATAAACATGCAAACAGCTTCAAAGAACCAGACCTCACAATCCTGTGACTTGAATATTGCACTGTGTGACTTCAACATCACAGCAGACTGAAAGACGGAATAGCTCAGTTGGTAGAGCGCCTGACTCGCAATCTTGGTGATCCTGGGGTTGCGGATTTGAACCCCCACCGGGGCGTTTCGGTACAGGGGATTTTTCCCTTGGAGTTAACATTGGTTCTGACTCCATTTCCCATACAGTCCTTCGAATGAGACTATAAACCGAGGTTCCGTGTGTGAACGCACGCATAACATCTTGCACACATGTAAAATCCCATCACCAACATTCGGAAGAGTAGGCCAGTTTGGCCGTTGGTATGGATGACACGTACACATAGCATGACCCTGAGTGAGAAATGGAAAGAATGAAGGAAGTAAGGAAAATGAGTCATCGATATTGAACGATACTGACTGGATGACATGGGAAACGACTGAATGAAGCGCCAGCTGGCAGCTCTTCAATCGGCACTACCCAGGTAGGCAGCCTGTTGTGTAAACGAGTGTTGATTGTAAAGCGCTTAGAGCTTGGCTCTAGCCGAGAATAGGTGCTATATAAGTATTCATTATCATCATCATTATCAAGACAGGTTGTTCTCCCCTAGGTCAGTGTGTCACCACAGTATGACGCATTTTCCTTTCTTGGCCCAATGAAGTGCAATTCTTTGGTCAGAAACCATTCCCCTGCTGCCCTGGGACTGCTGACATGCCTGAATGACATACTTCCCCACAGAACCTTGGCTGACTGTCTCAGCCAGAAGACTGGTCGTGGGTCAAGTGGGGAGAAAACCAGCATCTTGCCTTTCACTATTACAGTTAGCTGGCAAGTGCAGAAGGCTGATGTGTTTGCCTCTCCTTCACAGGCTGGTTGTCTGCCACAGACAGCTGACAACCAGATGGTTCACTGTGAGCTATCTGCCACACACACTGCGGGCTGTCTGCCACACACAACTGACAACCAGATGGTTCGCTGCAGGCTGTCTGCCACACATAGCTGGCAACCAGATGGTTCGCTGCGGGCTGTCTGCCACACACAGCTGACAACCAGAAGGTTCGCTGCAGGCTGTCTGCCACACACAGCTGACGACCAGATGGTTCGCTGCGGGCTTAGGCCATGTGCACAAAGCAGGCCGACCTCTCTGAACAGCAAACAAAAAAAGCTAGCATACGGAGTTTATCTGAGAGGGCAGCCCAGACGACTGAACAACTCTCTCATGAGGCACGGTGACTTTTTTGCAAAACTGTCGATTTCAGTGCTACTAATTCAGCCAATTCTCAAGGGGGGAAGGGGATAATAGTAAGGGGGATAATTCATCCATCTGCCACAGCGGCCTACAGACAGCAGTAATAGCAGGGTCACGGAACTAGCATGAGTCAGAGTATCCTTCCTCAGGCAGCTTTGCCAAAAAGTTAGCATCCTTAAAAGCTGCACAATGTACTTCATAAAAGTTGCATTAATTCAGCTAAGCCATGGAGCCACAGCACATAAACCAATGACAGAGGAAGAGAAATGGACCAAGCTATGCAGTGATGAAGAGAACACCGCTGAGACAGGCAGCCCTGACTATGGCCACAATTCATGGAGTAGTCTAGCCAGCCAGGGACACCATGTCAAGTAAAAATTAAAAACTAAGATTAACACTCAAACCTTTAAAGAGAAGCTAGGTCAAAGTGAAAAAAAGCCTTTTCTAGCATATTGAATACTGATCTCAACAGTGTATTATCACAGTCCACGTCTAAATTTGATTACATCAAAAATATTGATCATATGAAAAACATTGATCTCATCTGAAAAAAAATTGAAGTTACATTAGTTGGAACATCTCAGAACAAGGTCTCCATACAGTTTGCATGTAAATGCTCATGCCAAATGTCATATGAACCTCAGCAATCATCACATCTTTGCAGGAAGTTTTTCACTGTGGTTTAAATGTGATGTATGATGTTTTATCTTTGTAGTAAGTTCTTCACTATAGTTTAAATGATATACTAGGTTTTATATCTTATGTCTGAATTAAATGTTTTAACCATTTTACTGTCCACTTCTCACAGACTTTGCTTTCTGCTACACTGCAGATGAAATATTCCCATTTCTAAAAATCAGTTTCATAATATATGGACAACGAAATGTTGAATCATGAATCACATGGAATGGCATGCACCATGGCGCTTCAAAGGTGAGGTGTGTCAGCATATGGACTGCTATGAAAGCGTCTGCCCTTGATGAGGTATTGGTAAAAGAAGTCCATGCCAGCCCTCAGAACACTCCTTTTGTTCATCCCATTCCCCTGTCTGGATGTTGATCACATGGCCTGAAAAACAGTGAGAAAGACTGCGATGAGCAACAATGTTGGCAACTTCAACAGCACAAACATTCTTCCACATCATCATCAAGTTCACTTGTGAAATAGTTTAATCTTCTTGCATTTGCATTTTCAGCCCAAAAACTACTCCTAGTATTTTTTTGAGAAATCAATCGAATGCGGTCAGTTCACAACCCTAGTCTTGTGAATGAATTGTTTCCCACACCCCATACTACTGCTAAGATTTCATTGGACACGTCTCAGGAATGCCCATTTCTTTTGGCCGGCCTTGACTTAAAACAGGTCGCAGAGTGTGTGAGGGAAACTAACACAGCATGTGCGGCCAGTTGTGGCCGTAACGAACACCAGGGGAGACAAACACAGCGGCCGGATACAGGCGAAACATATGCAGGAGGGTTAATTAAGGCTCTTTTCCTGGAAAAAAGGAAACAAACTGAACATTTTCTTTCTCAACACATGCATTTGTGCATCCTCTAAAACCCATGCACATGGAGACAGCATGAATATAAATAAAGTGGCTGGTTACTGACAGATAAATTTCCAGACGTCCTATTTTTCCAAAAACATGTCTCTTGGCATTTGTAGATATGCCAATACATCTACTTTCAGGTCTTCGCAAACTTCAACATGAGTGCATTGTGTGGTCTGTCTTGCCTGAAAAACTGAGACAACTGGGCCATATAAAGATACAAAACATCTATTTTAAAGCCTGGCTTCATCTTACAGACTATTTTCTTCAAGCGGTAGTCTGCCTGAATCTACATCAACTTGCCTGAATTCAGGCTTCAGACATATCCACAGGCACCCTTGTTTCAAATGTGACCAACACTTTGGGTCCATGCCTTTGCATCTCCTGAAATACATAATGTAACTCTCTTCTTGCCAGCCTTCCTGAATACCTTCTCCACAGACTTCTAAACAGTGCTGTTCAACCAGTCTTTAGATCCTCCAAGTCTGAACATGCAACACCACTTCTGCAATCACTGACAGGCGGCCAATCTGTCACAGCATCAACTACACATTTTCTGCACTCTCCTGTGCTGTCATCTCAGGTTCAACATCAGACCATCTGTCTGAATTACATCAAGAAACATTCAAGACAGACTTAAAAAACATGTTTGTTCCAAATAAACAGTACATATGATACTTGCATGCATGAGAAGAATATGAGCTGGGCTAAACAGTAATCTTGCTTTCCACTTGCCCATTAGAAAAATCAGTGAACAAAAATAACTTGACCAGCAGGGTTTTGCACTTGCCCTGACTTAATACACACACACACACACACACACGCGCACACACACACACACACACACACACACACACACACACACTGCATCAGTATGCCATACCCTATTAGTTTGTTCCTATTTCCTTTTATTCTTTTCTCATTTCCGTTTCCTCATTTGCTTTTTCTGTCTCGTCATTCCAGGCTCTTCAGTGACGTAACTCCCATGCAACTTTTGCAACTCCCAATACCACAGCTACACCCAGCTCATCCTGCCACAGCTTCAGCACTGCAGTCTGCTGGTAACACCCAACATCAGTCATGAGCTGACACATAACAGGAGACATTGTGTTACTACCGAGTCACCTCAAAGGAGTTCAGTGGTTCATGTTTTTTGCTTTTATTTCATTTTGTTCACAATTGTAAATTTTAATTACAATTTTCACTCTGCTTGTTAAGTCTTGTTTTTCCATCTTAAGCGGATTGACAGCCTTGATATGAACTGTGTGGTTCGCTAGGCTATAAACAACATACACTGAACTGAAATAGCAACAGATCCTAACATCAACCAAGCCCTGGAAATACACCTACCTGCAGTGTTTGTCAGGAAGTGTCAGCCACAATCTCACTGATGCATCCTTTAAGTAGATGAAATTTGAGTGTGTGGTATGACCCCATAGAACACTGCACTACTGGTTGGAGTTGGTCGGGACTGAATACCCCCCCAAGCAAATGTCTGCAGCAGGACATAAATGTTCAAAACTCCCAGCCTCTAACATTACACATTGTATCATAGACACTGAAGGAGTGAAACAAGCCACACAAGTCTGCTACGCAGCACACACACACCTAACACCTTCAGTGTCATCAGAGCAAAAGCAAAGTGTTTTTGACATTTTAAGTGGGTCATCAAAATTCCAGTGTAGCACTAGTACCCCATGCGACGAGTCAGACTTCATAGATCTTTCAGTCACACTTTGCTTTTGCTTTTATTTCTGTAGTTTTGACTTGACCTACAAATAAATCAAAATGGCCAACGACAAAACCAATCGATAAACCAGCAACATCGTGATTATCTTACAGATTTGTCCTCTCTTTTCTCTTATTCTTCCTGAACTTTGCAATATTTTGATGAAACAAGGCTGCTGCCTACAGATCTACAATGGCTGTTTATTTAAGTTGCCAGTAAGTCTATGAAGCAGGGTTTTTTTTTTTTTTTTTGTCCCAGCCTCTAGGCTACCTCAGAGGCAGTGCACCCACGCCGATCATTCTCACACCCCTTCCACAGACACAGCCCGGTCGGCCCCGCCGCAGCCCCGGCACTCCAGAGGGAGCAGTCAATGTCAAGTCATCAAGAGGCAACCCACCGGAGGAGACACTGCACTGCTGCCAAGTCACTTAGGTGGTGTTCAGTGGAGCCTGTTCTGATCTAACATACGCAGGACACCACCTACTAAGCCCCCTACTGACAACAATACTGTTTAGTTGTGGAGCCACTGTGAGTGAGCTCTCCCTCTGGAGGGCGCCACCACGTCCGTCCAACAACAGGCCCCCATGGACTCGCCGATACCGCTGACCCCGACAGAACCAAACCAAACCAAGACCACAGACGTGGAGAGGACCCTCGAAACTGAGGTCACCATGAGTGCAGGGCATGAAGGGCCACAGAACCTGAGACTTTTTTTATGCTGATCGATAAGAATGAGAATGATTGCGATGATCCTACAGATTTCCATTTCGGTCTGAGACTACATGACAGGGCTGTACTCTATGCTTCCTTTCATAATATATCCCGGCGTCAACCAGGCCTGAGAAATACAGGCACCTGCAGTGTTGTTGGTCAAGAAATTTGACTGTGTGGTCCCAGTCTTCCCAAGTGAGTCCGCGGCAAACTCAACTCTGGGTAGGAGCCAGTCGGGGCAGAAAAACTCGCATGAATCTGATGGAATTCGAACACACGACTTCCCAGCCGGGAGTCCGCGATGCTAACCACTTCACCATGGCGACTTTTTTTTTTTTTTTTCTTTTTCAGTTTTTGTTTTTTGGCAAAGCATTCCATCACAAAATGCAGAAGTGTAACAATGTCAACGAAATCATACCAAGCTAAGCCAACAGTGTAGCATTTGGAAGCTCAGGGACTTAGCCATGTACACGACATAAGCTAAGCCATGGATTCATAATGTGCCAGGTTTACAGCTAGATGGCTGAATAATTGAACAACACTTAAAAAAAAAATTAACAGAGTCTCCTGCACCAAAATGCACTGGTTATGTATTAAAAACCTTGGATACCTGTGACCTTTTAAACCACCTATCCATCCATATCCACCCATCGAGGGTGACTCTCCATTTCTTTTCCATGAAAGTTATTTTGGATGGCTTGTGTGTGGAGACATGAAATTCTGAACTGTCTGCTTCAGTTCTTGCAGATATATGTCATTTACTATGTGCTTCCTAACAATCGGTAAAAAAAGTTAAAGCTTTTTCTTTCACCTTGTGACGTTCATCAACAGTATGTAGTCTCTTAAAAAAAAAGGATATCATTTTTTTCATCTTGAGCCAGGTATAAACAATGAGTGATCAGTTTTAACACCACAGAGACAGACAGACATTTTTTTCACCCTGTGACTGGCATAAACAATAAGAGGCCAGTTATAAACAGCACATGAACAGAGTCTGCTTAAAGCTTTTTTTTTAAAATACAGAATGTGATGCAATTTGGATTTGCAGTTTTGTTGTTTTCACACCATTTTAAGTAGTCGACAATGAGGTGACTGCAGGTGGAGATCTAAACAAATCTTTAAAAAAAAAAAAAAAAGTAAGTACAGTATCTGCCAAACATGTACAACCACAAGACAAAACACGACATGTTTTGACCTCTTAGGTCTTCTTCAGGCAAGATAAACAACATTCAGGACAACAAAAATGAAGAATGAGCGATCACTTATCTCACTGATTTTGGCACAAGATGGGCATTGATTGAATTCAGCACAAGATGGGTATTGATTGAATTCAGCACAAGATGGGCACTGATTAAATTCAGCACAAGATGGACTCTGATTGAATTCAGCACAAGATGGGCATTGATTGAATTCAGCACAAGATGGGCACTGATTGAATTCAGCACAAGATGGGCACTGATTGATGAATTCAGCACAAGATGGGTATTGATTGAATTCAGCACAAGATGGGCATTGATTGAACTCAGCACAAGATGGGCATTGATTGAACTCAGCACAAGATGGGCATTGACTGAACTCAGCACAAGATGGGCATTGATTGAACTCAGCACAAGATGGGCATTGTTTGAACTCAGCACAAGATGGGCATTGTTTGAACTCAGCACAAGATGGGCATTGATTGAATTCAGCACAAGATGGGCATTGACTGAATTCAGCACAAGATGGGTATTGATTGAATTCAGCACAAGATGGGCATTGATTGAACTCAGCACAAGATGGGCATTGACTGAATTCAGCACAAGATGGGCATTGATTTCACGCCCATCCTACACCGAATTCGGTGAGATAAGTGACCCTCATTCTTCAGATTCGCTGTCCTGAATGTTGTTTATCTTGCCTGAAGAAGACCTAAGAGGTTGAAACACATCTTGTTTTGTCTTGTGATTCACTTGTTCAAGTGAAAAAACTTGACCCCAGACTGCTCTGATCCTCATGTTTTCATGGTTTTCACATTGCAAATGCTCCGTTGTTTGTGTATGCATTGTTTTGAAAAGTAACTGCTTATTAATTAATGATGACACATTTCTCTAATGAATGGTGTATATTGTCTGTATGCGCAATGAGTGAGTCTTTTCTTATGATTTTTTAAAAATACAATGGTAATTGGTGCTGACCAGCTGCACGTTGCTGATACTTGGCAGTTGGAAAAATGGGTAGGTCAATTCATGATCTCAGCTTCGCCACCCTATTAAGGATACATGCTTAAAAATATCACAGAGTTATTCCTTGGTTATTTCCTTCAATATGATATAAATTATGTTAATTTTTATTCCTTGGTTATTTTCCTTCAATGTATATAAATTATGTTACTTTTAATGATAGGAAGTGTTTAAACATTTCTACTGAAAACTTTGAAACAAAATTTCTACCTCAAATATTGCACCAAACTATGCGAAGCTTATATCCACTGGAAAGAGATATTTTTACTCTTTCTAATTTGATTGGTCATTTTCTCTTTGACGTCATGGGGAAGCGCAGCTTTCCCTTAAAGAGCAATAGTCATTGGTTAACCAACTTTGGCTGTGGTAAAAATGGTGGAGTGTTCAACCAGCGACGTCAAGTCAAGTCAAGTCAAGTCAAGTCAAGTAAACTTTATTATCTCAATTTGAAATTAATTTGTGGTCACACACATTCACAGCAAATAAACAATAATCTAGCCACATTACCCATTTTCTCACATATGACATACATTCATATAGAGGAATTTGGATTTCAATTAAACATCTTCTCGGTTCATGAAATCAATGGACAGGGAAATAAAAACTTTGTTTAAATCTGACACTTCTGCATTTAACCGATCGATATCTTCGTCCTGACTGAAGAAGGTCATACTGATTTGCAAGAACGTGGGTCTGGTCACACGTAATCTTCTTCGCTTTACAAACAACACGGCACCTGTATAGCTCACTCAGACTTTTTTGTCTCTCACCAACGATTTTTCCTCCCACGTTCACACCACTTTCTCAAGCACGTACATTTCTGCTCTTCACAGTCAACCCACCATACCAACACATAAATGAGAAAGTTAGAACAGATTCCAAGAAGCATGAATAAAATGTCCGAAGAATGTCAGTATTCACATGAAATGATCGCAGCTTGCGAAGACAATATAATCTGGTTTGACATTTTTTGTGGACATACTCAACATGGGATTTAAAATTCAGCTTATTATCTATAAAAGTTCCTAAATATTTGTATGATTCAACACGTTCTACTTCAGCACCTTTGATAAAAAGTGGTGGTACAGCTTTTGGATTCTTTCTAAAATCAATCAACATTTCTTTCGTTTTTGTTACATTCAGATCAAGATAGTTATGATCGCACCAGTCAACAAATCTTTGAACCTCCTTGAAGTAAACAGAATCAGAGTTGGAAAGATCCACAAGTGCTGAGTCATCTGAATATCTAATGTACAAAGTTGAATCACTTCCTGAACAATCATTTGTGTACAGAGTAAAAAGCACTGGTGATAAAACAGTACCCTGGGTGTGCCAGTTGAAATGACTCTGGAAGACGAAACAACACTTTGATATCGAACAGACTGTGTCCTCTGTGTAAGAAAATCAATTATCCAAAGAATGAGCTTGTTACCCACATTTATGTTAATGAGTTTCTTTGCCATCAAATGTGGTTGTATGGTGTTGAATGCTGATGAGAAATCAATAAAGAGAATGCATACAAAGGAGGCAGGTTTTTCGAGGTGTGAAAAAGCATGATGGAGAAGTGTGAGTGTGGCATCATCTGTTGATCTGTTCTTGGTATGCGAACTGAAACGGGTCTTGGTGGGGAACTTCCGGTGCTCACGTCGCGGGCGGGCAACACCAACGCCAAGTATTTGGGCCAGTCAACAGGATTGAAGTGCTGTGAAATTTGGTATGATATGTGTGTTTAACTGTGAACTCAGACATGGAAGGAAAACATGGCGTCAGCACACCTGTCAAACGTAAACATCAACGTGGTTCAGATTCGTCTCAGTCAGTGTCTAGTGCGTCAGATGATTCAATAATCTTTAAGTCAAAAGAAAAGAAAAAGAAAATTGAGACACTACTAGCTCTCCTGTTTCTTCAAGTGAAAAAGTGTTGACTAAATTTGATTCAGTTTCTGGAGGGGAAATGGCTGATAGGGAGAGGGAAGGAAACTCGGACATGACTGAAGCAACTGTTGCAGAGGAAGTTTTTCCAATTGAAGAGGGCTGTGATCGTGAAGTTAGCAACTCGGATATCATGAACAAACTGTGCAAACTCTGTGACACTGTGAACGAACTCCGAGCAAGCATTTTTACTGTTCAGTTGGAGAATGATAAGCTGAAAAGAGAGGTCTCAGAGGCAAAGAAGAGAGAAGAGGACCTACGGCAACAGCTTGTGGAAGCCCGACATCTGGCAGAAATTGCAGATCGCAGATCTGAAGAAGTGTCTGCCTACGTACGTAGAAATAATATGCGGATATATGGGGTGAAAAGAGGCGAAAACTGAGACCCAGGAAGAGTGTGAAGCAAAGGTGCTGTCTCTGCTTAACACCAAACTGAAGCTGAAAGTCACGAGCGAGCAGATTGAGGCTGTGCACCGAGTCGGACCACATCGACCTGCTGGATCTACCGACTCCACCAAAGATACCACAAACCGAGAGGGGTTGTGGTACGATTCGTGTCGCGACGTGTTCGAGATACTGTGCTCTATGCGCGGAAAGGTCTTAAAGGTACCAAGACAGTATTTGTAGAAGATCTCACTCCCAGCGTACACACTACTATGCACTGTGAAAAGTGATACCAGTGTGTGTGCACAAGCTGGACCAGAAACGGCTCAGTCATTATGAAAACGCAAAATGGTAAAATCGTCAAAGTTCAATCCTCAGCAGAGTTCAAACATTCTGCTGAACGTGCCCACATGGACAAAGAAGTAAATGCTTGTGCAAGATTAGACCTACGCCTAGTCATAAAGTGACCCTGGTTAAAGTATTGTCTGTCTTAAAACTGAACCTTTTTTTTTTTTTTTTTTTTCTTTTTTTTTTTTTTGACATGTAGTAAGGGATAGCCATAGTTTTCAGATGCCGTTTTGAACATTTATTTTTAAGTTTATGAAGTAATTTGGTTATTTAAAATCATTTAGAAGGTTTAAATTTGCTGGTTTATTTCCAACTAAGCTTTTTTTGTATATATCAAGTGCATTGTAGATTCTAGATTAAGGTGTTGTGTCATTTGGAAGTTCAGATCGGGTCAAGGGTCAAGGCTGATGCAAAGTAGCCACTGACACGTTTGTTTTGATCGGTTAGGGGAAAAAATGGAAGATTACTCAAATTGGAATCATCAGTTTCATTTCATGCTTCAGGAGTTTAATTGCCAAAATCCAAAGTATACTATAGATTGTGTAGTAATGCTTGGTTGTTCTGTCATCACATTGGGATGGTTAAGAAACTTTTTCACTGTTCGAAACTTTAAGTATGGCCGTTAATGTCCAGCTGTAGGCTGTTGTCAGTCTGTTGTTGGCTACTTAAAAGTACTTAGTTCCATCTCTGGCTTTTTTTTTTTTTTTTTTTTTTTTTTTTTTTAATTTATTTGTGTTTCATGACTGTAGGATAGGCTAGAAGTGATACTGTCTTAGGTATATGTAGTGCCGGTATGTCCTGTCTAAAGACTCTCTGATTACACTGGCTGTTTGAGCCCTTTCCGTGTGTCCCAGTTAACACTGATGAACAGGGGTTTCATCGGGTTTTTTTTTTTTTTTTTTTGTTTTTTTTGTTTTTTTTTTTTTTTCCTTTTTAATAGTGACTTCAAGGAAAGGATACTTTTTTTTTTTTTTTTTTTTTTTTTTTTTTTCTTTTTCCCTGACAAAGATAATGTACTGAAGTGGTCTTATTCATAGTTCTCTTTCAGTGGTGAACCAAAAGAAAGAACCAGGGTATTAACATTTTTTCATCGTTCTGTTGCCTGGCAATGAATTATGATAGAAATATACATTATGTATGATACATAAAATGGTGTTGTGTATGGATGGTGAACCCAAGATAAGTATGATTATGTGTTTTTTATGGTTTTTTTTTGTGTGTTTAGATCTTATGTTTAAGTGTGTGACTGTGAGCGGTGGTATGAATGCAGAATGCAAGGGAATGGGGAAAGGGGCAAATAAAAAGATATTACAACTTCGAACAAACTGATGTACTTCTTGAACAATGGACAAGATCATTCACATTCCTGGTTATTAGATGCATATTTTTTTTTCAAAGGGGGAAACAATGATGTATACAATGTTGAATGGTGTTACACTTGAATTGGGGGATGTGTGTGTGTGTGTGTGTGTGTGTGTGTGTGTGTGTGTGTGTGTGTGTGTGTGTGTGTTTATCAAAGAATCAATGTGTATTGTTTTTTGGCATTTTGTAAGTTGGATTAGTGGAGTTAAGTGCAGTGTGTTAGTTGGAACATGTGTGTTTCATTACAGGCACTGAAACATGACCCTGACAAACGGCTGACTAAAAATAAGTTTAATTTCTATAATCATACAGTATGAAAACATTATACAAATAAATAAAGTGTGGCGTTTTAACATGCATAATGAATAATAGAACAGACAATACCAGCGCCTTGACAATATCATCTCTAAATTGTCAAGGTCTGGGAAATAGCAAGAAAAGAAGAGATGTGTTTCATTACCTTAGAAAAAAGAGCTTTTCTATATACTGTTTACAGGACACACATTTTCAAAAAGAAACGCACAAATATATAGAATCAGAATGGGGTTATAAATGCTTCTTCTCATCTCATTGTTCATCTTCCAGGGGGGTTGCGGTCCTTTTTAATAATAGCTTTGAATTTGAAATAAACAAAGTTGAAACAGATCCAAATGGAAATTATATCATTATAGCTTTTACAACTATGGAGAAAGAGCTGCTGTTAGTAAATGTATATGGACCTAACAAGGACAATCCAGCCTTCTATGAGGAAATTACACATAAATTAAAAGCGTACAATAATAACAATATCATAGTCGTAGGAGATTTTAATGTTACACACTAGAACAAGAAATTGACTGTTTCAATTACAAACATGTTAATAATCCCAAGGCCAAGAAAGCTGTTGAAGATATGATGACTGAACTAATATTAACAGATATCTGGAGGGAAAATAATCCAAGCAGCAGAAGGTATACATGGAAACGGCCTTCACCTTTACAACAAAGTAGACTAGACTTCTTTCTTTTATCAGACTATTTGATTTGGTATTTTGAGGATACAAATATCTTACCGGGGTATAGGTCGGATCATTCATTGATCACCCTGAAACTGAAATTTGGGAAAGACACTAAAGACAGTACTTTCTGGAAATTCAATACCTCCTTGTTAAAGATATAAAAAATACTTGGACGAAGTAAACACAGAAATCCAAAACGTAATAAAAGAATACACTAAAAACAATGAAGATTACAATGATCATCAAGATGCGAAAGACTCAGATATAAAATTGACGGTGTCTGATAGGACGTTTCTTGATTTTTTACTTATGAAAATAAGAGCTAAGACTATTTCCTATGCAACAATGAAGAAGAAAGAATCAACCCAAAAAGAAAAAAAAAAACGTTATACAAAGATAAAAAGAAATTGAAGAAAAGAAACAAAAAAAACACAAGAAGATTTGAAAGAACTTGAAGTGCATAATCAAGAATTAACAACTTTGAGAGAAAAGACCATGAATGGAGTATTGTTAAGGTCAAAGGCAAGATGGGTTGCAGATGGGGAAAAAAATAAACTAAATATTTTTGTAGCTTAGAAAAACGCAACTTTATTAGCAAACAGATAACAAAACTTGTGAACACTCAGGGAACAGAAATAGAAGAGACAGGTGAGATTAAAAGGGAAGTTAAAAAACTTTTATGAAGAATTTATACAAAAAAAAAAGAGATCTAGAAAAATGCGAAATAAATGATTTAGTTAATGGAATTCCGAACTTAATAGAGGAAGACCGTGAATCTTTAGAGGGGGAAATAACATTGGAGGAAGCAAGCATTGCATTAAAAAAACATGAAGAATGGGAAAAGTCCAGGAACAGATGGATTCGGAGCAGAGTTTTTCAAGTGTTTCTGGAAGCAGTTGGGCTATCTAGTAGTAGTTAGGGCATTGAATGAAAGCTATAGAGAGGGAGAGCTCTCCATAACACAAAGAGAGGGGGTAATTACATGCATCCCCAAAACCAGGTAAACCAAAAAAAATATGTGAAAAACTGGAGGCCTATTACATTACTAAACGTTATATATAAAATAGGATCAACATGTATAGCCAACAGAATAAAAAAGGTACTTCCAATACTAGTTAGTGACGATCAGACTGGTTTTGTCCCAAAGAGATATATGGGATACAACATTAGATTAATATACGATCTAATAAACCATCTCAGTTCAAAAAAATACTCCAGGTATGTTAATTAATGTTGACTTTGAGAAGGCATTCGACTCCTTAGATTGGAACTTTATGTTTAAAGTTCTAAAAGCCTTTGGGTTTGGAAAAAGTATGTCAATGGATATGTATTTTATATAAAAATATTAAGTCGACTGTTGTTGTGAATGGTCAGATATCAGACTGTTTTTCGATTGAGAGAGGCTGTCGGCAGGGGGACCCCATGTCACCGTATATCTTCGTGCTTTGCGCGGAGATATTATCCATTATGATGAAAGAAGAAAAAAACATAAAAGGGATTTGGATTGGGAAACATGAATACAAGATATCACAATTTGCCGATGACACACAACTGATGATCAAAGGAGATAAAATATCATTTGAAAAATCTATCCATCTTCTTGAGAAGTTTGGAAAGACATCAGGACTGTTTTTAAATAAAAAAAAACACAAGTTATTTGGCTTGGAAGTAAAAAAAACTGTAAAGTGAAATATATGGAACATTTGGAAATGATGTGGGATCCAGATGAATTTAAGATACTCGGAGTAGTATGGTTTACTAAAGACCTTACAGAAATGGAACAAAGAAATTACAAAGAAAAAAATGACTGAAGTTAAAGCACTATTCAGAACCTGGCTGAAAAGAGTAATTACACCTTAGGAAGAATAGCAGTTTTAAAAGCTCTAATTTTGTCAAAACTTACTCATCTTTGGCTACTGCTACCAAACCCCCAGATTCTGTTATTAAAGAGCTACAGAGATTATGTTTCTGGTTTATATGGGGAAGAAAACGAGACAAAATATGCCGTAAGACGGCTGTTCAAGATATGAAAGAGGGGGGACTGAACGTACCAAATATACAAGCAAAGATTGCAGCATTAAAATTAACATGGTTAAAAAGACTTAAAAATACAAGCCATAAATGGAAAGATTTTATGATTTCTTGCTATCCATTTACTGAACAAATAGAAGAATATTCTCCAAATTACTTATGTATGAAAAGCAAAGATAATGTATTCTGGCAGCATGTGTTCTCCTCATATAAACAAATATATTATGAAATAAGGCCAGAAAAGGCTGAAGAAGTATTAGCAGAACCTATTTTATACAATGAAAACATTAAGATTGGTAATAAAATGATAAAATTCAACAGCTGGAATGAAAAGAATGTTAATAGAATATTCCAGTTAATGAAAGACAATGGTGATTTTTTACACACTGAAGAATTTAGAGCAAAATACAGAATACAAATAGACTTTCTATCATATGCTGGCTGTATAGCATCAATAAAAAAAAAATATAAGAAAACAAGGATTCCATATTGAGAATAATATCCCATTAGAATACAATGCAGCACTCAAAAAGATATACAATGTAGCGGAAAAAGGATCCCAAGTATACTATAAAATATTAAACAAAGACTGTGGGAGACCAAACTGTTGTACCAAATGGGCTGACAAGTTAAACAGAGATATACCCTGGAATGTGTGTTTCCAGAAAATTCACTTTACAAAAGATATCAAACTGAAATGGTTGCAGATAAGAATTGTTCACAGAATTATAGCTACTAATGTAGTACTAAAAGAAATGGGAATAACTAATAATGAAAAGTGTAGTTTTTGTAACCAAGAGAAAGACAGTATGAACACATGTTCTGGAGGTGCAAACATGTTAAAGAGTTTTGGAAAGCATTAGAAAATGTATTTAGGGAAAAATGTTCAGTGGTGTGTAATCTACAATTTTCAGAAAATTTAGTCATATTTGGAACTGAAGTCAACTTAAAACTGATGCAGTATTTGATTTGATAATCTTAATAGCAAAGAACTACATATATAGATGTAAAATAAATAAAAGTCACCCAATAGTTTCAGTGTTCAAAAAATACTCAAAGAAAGATTCAGCCTTGAAAGACTAATAGCATCAGCTAATAATGACCTATGCAAGTGTGAAATGAAATGGATAAATTTTAAACCTTTTATTTGAAGACCCCAATGAATAAGCCAGAATAATTCATTTATTCTCTCCTTTAGCAAGATTATTACCATCATTACTAGTATATCAGTATTATTATTACCAGTATTTATTTTTTTTTTATCAATGTTAATACTATGATAGTATTGTTATTAGTGTGATCACTGATAATGTGATATTATCCTGTATTGTGTTGGGTTATATTGTGAAAAATAACTGTGGGAGAGAATGGATAATTTCAGCTAAATAGAAAATATGCGTACGTATAGAAATCACTGTGAATGCTGATTGACAAAATGGTTTGTTTGCTATATATCCACTGTTTAAAAGAATGAACAACAATATAACTAAATCTAAATGAATGTAAGCTTTCTTTTTGCCTCAAAGGGAAGGGTTGAGGAAAGGGGGGGGGGGGGGGGGGGGGGTCAGTGTGTGGTCAGTGATATGTTGTGTTCAGTTGTTAATGTAATTTTGATCCTTTAAGATTATCTGATTTATTTGGTTTTTTTTTTTCAGATGTTTAGTTCCGTTAAAAAATCTTCAAACCAATGTTATAACTATTATGATCAAATACGTTGCATGATTGTTGACGGTTATTGGAATGAAGAAATAAAAATGTTTAAAACAGAAACGGGTCTTGGTACTGTGTAGTATCTTTTAAAACATAACCGAGGACAATTCTTTCAAGACATTTCATTGCAACAGATGTGAGGGCAACTGGTCGGTAATCATTTAAACAGCTTGGGTTGCGTTTTTTGGGAACAGGACATACAGTGGCATTTTTCCATAAAAAACAGGAATTATACATTCTCTAAGTGACCAGGTAAACAAACAACTGTAAACATAGGAGAGCTGAGAAGCACACACCTTCAACAATTTTCCACAGATATTATCAGGGCCCATTGCCTTTCTCACATTTAAACGTTTGAAAAAAAAACTGAACATCATTTTCCTCAATCACACAGAATCACTTCCATCAACATCGTTTTTAACATTGCTTTGGATTCTTCCTTCACTTCCTTTAATTCTTTACTAAAATCTTTATCATCAAATCTACAATAAAAATCGTTCAGATTTTCTGCAAATTGCTTCTGTTCTTTTGCTGTTTTTTTGTTACTAATATTTTGGTTTGAACATTTTCCTGAACCTGATAAAACCTTTATTCCTTTCCATGCATCTCGCATATTTCCATTCTGGAAACATGTTTTCAACTTTTCTCTTGTAAGCTCTCTTTGATTCTTCAATCTCCGTTTGCAGTTTCTTTTGTACAACCTTACGATCACTTTTATTGCCTGATTGAAAAGCTCTTTTTTTCTCATTTAGAGTTATTTTCAGAGATTTTGTAACCCAAGGTTTGTTGTTGGGAAATATTTTGACAGTTTTAGTAGGTACAGTCATGTGTTCACAGAAAGAAATGTAGCTGGAAATAACATCGGTGCATACATGTTCGGGTGCTATTCAAAGCGATTGGTATGTATCGACATTAAAAGTGATATCAAACCATATTGTAAGCAAACATGGCACGCATAACAGCAGTCAATTTCATTAGTTTATGAATCATGTCCTCTGTTCTGCTTAAACTTGTACTGTAATCGACACTGCTTCTTTCACAAGTTGCTAACACTCGTGCTTTGTTCAGAGTTGATCCTTTGTGGTTGAATTACTAACATTCCAATCAGCATAATAGCATAGCAAGTCAGAGATCATTTTTTAATAGATTCAGTTGTTATGTTAATTAATTTTAGGTCTGGATGACTTGTATTTTACAAATAATGGGCTTACAAAGTTAGAATCATGAAAACACACAGGGAGTTAACCAACGCTCTTGTGAATGTGTCGAGCACAAGCTAAAGGATCATGTTCATGGAAGAGATTCTGTTTTTGCACTGCTATTGGTATTGAAAATCATTTAATTAACAAATAAGAAATTAAAAAAAATGAATAAGTGAATAAATGAATAAATAAATGCTTCACAGATCAGCCCCTCCCCCCCCCCCCCCCCCCCAACTTCTTTCCAAGATTATACAATAATCAAGAAAATGTCACACCAGCTCCTATTCATTATCTATTTCATTTATCTAGATTTAAATTGATGAATAACTAAACAGGAATCATTTATATACTTCTTTCCACATTTCCTTGTCTGCAGTACGCACAGTGATTTATCTGTGTACATGCATGTGGTAAGGAAGAGTGTAAGAGGATGCTAGATGGACTGGATTACCTATTACAGTAATAACTTTTAACTGTGGTGATGCTGTTTTTCCTGTTGTTTGCCCCCTGAATATGAGTCGGTGCATCTATATGTGAGTCAGTGTCCAGTGTCTACATGATACTGGGTTTGCTGATTTGCAACATGCCTTTCTGGGAACTGGATGAGGGAGAAGACAAGAAATTTTATGGCCTGTAGACCATTTCACTGACAAGGAGGAAGACATGCAGATTGAAGTTCCAGATTTCAGTCTGAATTTCAAAGACATTAGGCCTGGCATCCCTGTAGCAGTGGGGTATGAAAATGATCTTTATGTTGGTTAAGCGCTGGTTACCATCAGCGACTCCAAGGCAGTCGTCACTTTCATGTCCCAAACCCACAAGAACAATCTTTAAATGGCCTCAGCCCTCTAAAAATGCAAGAGTTGATGCTAGGTTTGTCATTACCACTCGCTTGACTAGGACAATTATCATCGGAAGATTTTGGACATTGCCAACAGATCCACTGATGGTTTGTCATTACCACTGGCTTGACTAGGACAACTATCTCTGGAAGATTTTGGACATTGCCAACAGACCCCCTGATGGTTTGTCATTACCACTGACTTGACTAGGACAACTATCTCAGGAAGATTTTGGACACTGCCAACAGATCAACTGACGAGCATTCGCAGAAAATATGAGGCTCACAAATGCCTGTGTTTTCTCTGACTGTGAACTCCTGACTCACTGAAGATTGTTGACATGTCTTATGTGCTGACTGGTGGTAAGCAGCAAGATGGATCATTTGTGCAATGCTGAAACTGGAGGGGACAAACAGGAAAGCCCAGGGTGGGAGGATGAAGAAGAGGTGGAGGGCGGGGAGGTGGAGGGCAGGGAGGAGGTTGTGGTGGTGGTGGTAAAATTTTAATATGTAATAAATATATACTTCTGTGGTGTTATTTTAAAGATCTCCATGAACTGAACACATTGCAGTTTAAATGTTTTAAATCAGAAGATGAAATTTATATGGATTCTACAGGTGTTCAAAATTTTGAGCACGTTTTGCCTATTTTGCCATTTTGATGAGAAATTCAACAACTTTGGCCTTATGGTATGCCAACATGAACACAGAGATATAAGCTTCAAATCAAGTAGGCTTTATCTACACAATAGCAAGAAATGATTCTGTAATCCTGAAGCTCAATATGACAGATTTTCAAATTTGACAAAAATGGCCGAAAAGGGGAGAATTTTGTCTGCAGGTTGATGCTAATATCTCTGGTTCTAATAAAGATCAAATCAAAAGATTTTCTGTTTTGTGTTTGTACCACTCCCTTTTTTCAATTGATGTAGGCTTTATGTCTTTCTGACTGGTAGGAAATTTTGACCTGCCGGTGCCTAGATAACACTACTTAAAGTTTTCCTTTCTTTCATGAGTTCGTCAGCTGCTCTAGAAAGTTGACTGGGTGGTTTGGTACATGTTAGATTGGGGTGGTAAAAGATTAATAAAAATATAATTGCACTGGCAACTCACCCAACAAGCCTGTCATGTTAGACCAGAACTTCCACAGCATTCTGACAGCATGTTCTGTGTAGAACTCGTATACGGGGTCAGACAAGAGACGTGACAGCACGCCAACTCCAGCAGCAGAGTGTCTGGCCCTGTGATGTACGTCTCATTCACACATTTCTCCAGTACTCCCTTCGACAGGTTCACCTGCATGCAAACGGAAGCGAAGGTGAGTGAACATCTACAAAGGCCTGTACCAAATGGCTACCAATTTTTTTTTTTTTTCTGTCAAAACATAAAAATACATAATGTGAAATTCAGCCACTCCTTTCACATGCAAAAGTTTCAACAAAAAGTAACCTGTGGGATGAAAATTTTCTACATGTCATCAATGAAATGATGCCCAATTTTTTTTTTTTTTTTTTCTAAAGCAAACTTGGAAGAGTAGAAACTGATAAAGGAGCAAATCAGATTATCTTTACAGAAAAAACGTTCATGGATGGAACTGTGACAATTTCTTTGGGCTGGACAGCAGTTTATGAAGCGTTCATAGCCATGAGCACTGACCTTGTAGACACCTAAATGCCAGAGTGACTTATGACAGGAACCACTGAACTTTGCTGTTGATAAAGAACAGACAGAAGAACACCCAACAGCTCTGTCCAAAATGTAAGCAAAACCGCTATTCTGTCATTACAAACCCTAGAATGAATTCTGCAACACAACCTGGGTTTGAAAAAAAAAAAAAAAAAAAAAAAAAAAAGAACAAACAAAAGTTAACAGACAGTCAGAAAAAAAAAAACCCCAAAAACAACAGCTGGTTGAATGTCATGCTGCCTTTTGTCTCAACGTTTGGGCCAATTGGCCTACAATGCCCGTGTGATGTGAATGAAGGTGATGATAGACATCATTCACTGTATTCCCAATATGCACATGAATCAGATGCAGGCATCTGTGATATGGAGAGACCACTTCCTATGCAGCCAAATTTTCATATTCAGAGGCGGCTTTTTTTCTTTTTTCTTTCTTTTTTTTTTTTTTTCCCCTCAAGATCACTGGATGTGTCATGGTTGATATTCTATCTGAGAAGTCCAAACTCACGCTCACAACTTGCGTGGAAACTTTTTCCTTACAAAATGATGAAGTGAATATATGACCAGCCCCCAGCTGTCAGCGCTAGCAGAACTCATACAGCACTAGTCTTCACAAGGCCAAGGTCACTACAACTTACCTCACTGAGCAGTGGGTCCAAGTTCTCCCCCATCCACCCTACAGT
>JADBJO010019422.1:0-33306 GCA_016801955.1 Conus betulinus | reverse complement strand
TAGTCACAAACGTCCTCCGGTAAAGGTCAATCTGCCTGACAAGGGAGACCCCTACCAAGGGTTGTTAACTCCTGACCACCTTGCAGTACACCAGTCAGCACGTTGGCTAGACAACAAGCCTTCCGATGGAGAACTGGCGCCTCTGACAGCATCATCTAAGAGGGATCACCGGACCACCACGTAAGCTCTCCGACCACGGCAAGGGTTGCGACCCCTGCCTGCCTGTTCAAAACCGGCGCAGTGGACAGAAAGCTGTGTGACGTCACTCGTGGTGGTGCCTGAATTCTTCCGATTTAACAGAATCGATAAACACGTCAACTAGAAAAGTATGATCGCTCTTCAATGCGTCTCCAAGGCGTTTCCAGTCACAGAGGGTCGCTGGAGACCTGAAGTCAGATCTACAACGCCTACCTTTTGTATGGGACAGTCGAGAGCGCGTGGTGTCGATAGGGGAGAAGGGGAAGGGGGGCGGGGGCGGGGGGAGACAAAGGATGACGTAAAATGTGCGTAAGGTAGAATTGTCTTACACTGGATACCCTTCCCAAATCCAGAGTAGAAGGATGTGTGCCAGCATCTTCTCGTCTGCTGTGTGCATAGCGGACCCCGCCCCCGGCAGCTCAGCGCAGCGCAGCGCCGTGCGCCGCCCGTCCGGGAGTCGACAAACACCCTGCTCCGGTTCATGGTTTTGTACGGGCGACGGCCGAAGCCGTGCCTAGCGCATCGGCTTGACCGGTCTGATGATAGGTTTCTCGTGTCCGATATGTGTCCTTAACAAGAAGCGCCAGATCGATTGCGGAGCTACATGAGGTGGATTGATCGGACCCGTGTCGAGAAGCCAACTCCTACTTTTATAGTTCCGACACAATTGGCCAGTTACCGCCCTTTTATCTTTTGTTACTGGTGAAAATCCCCACGTTGATGGATCGCTGTGGCTAAATCTGTGAATAAAAGGGAATCCAGCACTTCCCCAACACAGGCGTTATTACGGTAAAATGTTCTACTATGTCAACGAATGAACCTGTGCACGTACGCACGCGCATGCGCACTCGAGTGTGTAAGACCGCTTACACACCCACACACACACACACATGCAGACACGCACACATGCACGCACTCAAGTGCGTAGGACTGCTTACACACACACACACACACACACACACACACACACACACCACACCACACCACACCACACACAGACAAACACACCGGACAGACAGACACATACGTACACACACAGACACTCACCCCCCTCCCCCCCACACACACACACACACACACACACGTGCGCGCGCACTACACACACACACACACACACACAACACACACACACGCACACACACACACTCGTGTAGGACTGCTCATATGTACTCAAAGCGTGTAAGACTGCTCGTAAGTACCGCCGTGCATAATATGTCACCAGCTGATACAGTCATATCAGAGGAAGATAAAAAACAGCAATGTCTCTTTCCTCAAATGTTTGATTATCAGCGTAGTTTTAAAAACCATCAGCTCCTTCCGATCTGTTGGGAAGCAGCTGGATAAAGCAGCAGGCGTGATGATGAAGATGGCACGTCGTCGTCAATCGTAGGTGGGGGGGTCGTGGTGACTTGTGTGGACACTCTCCACTGTTTTATTTTGTTCGTTCCTTCCGTCCTGCAACAAAACACAAAAAACAACAATTAAAAAAGCAAAAACAAAGAAACAAACAACAAAAAAATGTCGCCCTAAAAAGCTGAATTGGGGCGGCAACTTCATATCAGGCATGTATGTCGACAATTCAAACCTTTTTAATTTCAAAGCGAGGCGACTGAAGGCGGAGATTGTCGCAAATGTTAAAAGGAAAGGTTATTAGTTCCGCAAGACAATACAGACAAAAACAGATTACAGGACAAGACATGACGCATTTCGACTTCTTGGGTCTTCTTCAGGCAAAAACGAACAACATTTAGGACAACGAAAACGAAGAACGAGCAACCACTTATATTGTCACATTCGCCACAAATGTGATTTGTGGATCTTGAGTCATTGGAGTGTTCCTTCAAACAGCCCTTTTTCCTTCTGTGGATCTTCAGTCATTGGAGTCTTCCTTCAAACAGCCCCCTTCTGTGAATCTTTAGTTATTGGAGTCTTCCTTCAAACAGCCCCCTTCTGTGGATCTTTAGTTATTGGAGTGTTCCTTCAAACAGCTCTCTTTCCTTCTGTGGATTTTCAGTCATTGGAGACTTCCTTCAAACAGCCCCTTCTGTGGATCTTTAGTCATTGGAGTCTTCCTTCAAACAGCTCTCTTTCCTTTCTGTGGATTTTCAGTCATTGGAGACTTCCTTCAAACAGCCCCTTCTGTGGATCTTCAGTCATTGGAGTCTTCCTTCAAACAGCCCCTTCTGTGGATCTTAAGTCATTGGAGTCTTCCTTCAAACAGCTCTCTTTCCTTCTGTGGATCTTCAGTCATTGGAGACTTCCTTCAAACAGCTCTCTTTCCTTCTGTGGATTTTCAGTAATTGGAGACTTCCTTCAAACAGCCCCTTCTGTGGATCTTCAGTCATTGGAGTCTTCCTTCAAACAGCCCCTTCTGTGGATCTTTAGTCATTGGAGTCTTCCTTCAAACAGCTCTCTCTCCTTCTGTGGATCTTCAGTCATTGGAGACTTCCTTCAAAACAGCTCTTTTTTCCTTCTGTGAATCTTTCGCCATCAGAGTCTTCCATCATGGAGCCCTTTTTCCTTCTGTGGGTCTTCAGTCATTAGATTCGTCCTTCACACGACCCTTTGTCGTCCTGTGGATCTTCAGACATCGGAATCTCCATTTACACAGCCCCTTTTCCTTTCTATGGGGGATCTTTGGATCTTTAATCATCGGAGTCACCTTTAACACAGCCCCTTTTTTTTCCCCCATCTGTGGATCTTCATGCCGCGCTCATTGGAGAATCTCTTCCTCACCGACTCAAATGAGTTCCATTTTATTCATACTGCTGATCCGTTGTGGGTTTCCAGTCGTGACTGGGTTCGATCCATCACTCTCTTCTCTTCCTTCTACAGCAGCAGCAACAGTAGTACAAGTAGTAGTGGTAGTAGTAGTAGTAGTAGTAGTAGTAGTAGTAGTAGTAGTACCACCACCACCACCACCACCACCACCACCACCACCAAATGCATACGTGTTAGTGGCAGGAGCTGCTACAAAGACCAGCAGCAGCAGCAGCACTAGCAGCAGCAATAGTAGTAGTATTTCTACTAGTAGTAGTAGTAGCAGTAATAATTTACACCACCACCTCCACCACCACCACCACCACGAATTGCATAAATGCTAGTTGCAACAGCAGGTCAGCGATGAGAACACACTACCAACAGCAGAAGCAAGGTAGCAGCAGCAGCAGCAGCAGCAGTAGTAGTAGTTGGAGTAGTAGTAGTAGTAGTAGTAGTAGTAGTGGGGTGGTGGTGGTGGTGTTGTGTATAGTAGCAGTATAAGTGGTAGTAACAGTAATATCAGTAATAGTATTGTTGTTAATGTAGATGTTCTTGTTGTTGTTTTTGCTGTTGTTGTTATTGTTGATAAGTTCTTAATATCAGTAATAGTGGCTGTTGTTAATGTTGTTGTTATTGTTGTTGTTGTTGATGTTTATTCTTCTCCTTCTTCTTCTTCTTGTCGGGGAAGGGGAGAAAGATGAAAAGGAGGTGACGGGATGAAGAAGGAGTAAGGGAAAGAGCAGGATCAGGATCAGGATCAGCAGCAGCAGCAGGAGGAGGAGGAGGAGGGAAACACAGACAGATGGCAACAGACCGGACCAGCTGCGGAATACTCCACCTGGGGCCGGCGGACGCAGAGTCCGCTTCTGCCGGAGAAAGCAATGTCGGTCACGACACCATCACGTTGACATGGCTGCTGGTGCTCTCTGCAAACTCGGAGGCCGACTCCTCATAAAGAGACGACACTTCTGACGCGGACTCCAAATCAGTGGATTCGTCCAGGACCGGATGTAGAGCGACACCTGCCGGTTCGGTTTTGCCTTCAGCTTTGGCTTTGCCCTTGTCTGCACCGGGCGTGCCGTCCACTGCCGGCTTTCTTGTCAGGACCTGCGAAAGCAAGTCAAACACGAGATGGTGGTCGTATTCACATTTTGTTCATCGATACCTGTTTTTGCCCAGGGGAGATAACGGCGATGTGACCAAGGTCGGGTTGTAACGTGCTGCCACATGTTGTAGGTCTTCTGAGGCTCCATTCATCGTCATACTTAACGAGAAAAAAAAAATTCTTCGAAAAAAATTTTTCAGCTTCACACAAAGACTGAATGATCTGTATGCTTTAAGTGTGTGTGCATCCAAAACAAGTTTACGTTTTTATATATGCACACGAAAAAGCGGATCCCAAATATCTATTTTCTTTTTTTTTCAAGTAATGGACACGTTTCCTTTGCGGTGCATTTCAGTTATGATTTGTGATGTTCACTGTATATTCATCTTTGAATGAAATGAACGTATCAAGAAATATCTTTCATAAATGGGCACTCTCGAGAACTCATCACACGCATGAAGAAGAGGTACAAAAAAAAAAAAAAAAAAAAAAAAAAACCAGAAAAAAGGGATACACGAGTCGTGAAAGCGAAAGGGAAGAAACGGAGAGGCTTAAATAAAGACTACTACTTCCAATTCTAGTTGCAAAGTGAGACGACTGCAGGCGGAAATCTGAACAAATTTGAAAAAAAAAAAAAAAAAAAATTGATAATGCTCCGCCAAACAAGGTAGACATACGAATCACAAGACAAAACACGACGCGTTTCGACCTCTTAGGCCTTCTTCGGCAAGATCCCCAACACCCAGGACAACGACGATGGACAAGCAATCGCTTCTCTTCATCCAATAAGGCGCAAGATAGGCGCTGAACCTTGAAAAGAAAAAAAAAAACCCAACAGCAACAACAACAACAACAACACAAAAAAAACAACTTCTGTTGTAGAGTAGCATTGACATAGGTGCAACATAGCAATTCAAAAAAACAAAACAAAAACAAACAAACAAACAAACAAAAAAAACACTTTTGTTGTAGACCAGCACTGATCACGCGTACCCGAAAACAACCAAAGGCACGACCATGGACCCGAAAGAAAAGCAAATTCAGGACCACACAGACAGCTGGACACACTTACTCTCTTTTGACTGCTGCCGTCGACGTGGGAAGACGACTAAGAAGTAGACGGCAGCAGAAATGCCAGGGAAGGCGATCATAGTTCCTGCGATTGAGCCGCCGATGACAGCCCATCTTTGTGTTAACTGCTGCACACACACAAACACACCACCACACACACACACACACAACGAGAGAAAGAGAGAGAGAGAGAGAGAGAGAGAGAGAGAGGAGAGAGGAGAGAGCACGCACACATAACGTATATCATGGCCTGCCCACAACAGAGAGAGAGAGAGAGGAGAGAGAGAGAGAGAGAGAGAGAGAGAGAGAGAGAGAGATGAGAGCACGCACACACAACGTATATCATGGCTGCCCACAACACCACACACACACAGAGAGAGAGAGAGAGAGAGAGAGAGAGATGAGAGAGGATGAGAGAGAGAAAGAGAGAATTATGGCCTGCCCGCAAAAATGCTCACACACAAAGTACAAAACACACACTACTCTCTCTCTCTCTCTCTCTCTCTCTCTCTCTCACACACACACACACACACACACACACACACACACACACACACACACACACACACACACACTCGGACAATGTCACGCATACAAACGACTAAAAGATAATTTCAGTCGTATACAAACACGTTTATTCAGACACAGTGACCTGTTGTGTCCGGCCTTCATGCCAGCCTTCCCTCTGCCAGTAGCAGACCGAGGGACCCTGCTTCAGTACATATTATCAAACAGTGACATACTGTTCAATGCCCCTCTTTCCGCACGCATTGATAATTTAGCTTACCATGCCTTCAATGTGCTTATTTTTCATGATATAAGCCATAGGTTACTATGATTCCTTGTTTTAATGATGAAATTGTTTTGCATTTTGACGGACCATTTGTGTGGGGATTGGTGTATATTAGTTGTGATATATTCATAGCTATCCAAGCTACTAAGTACTGTGATAAAAAACCATTAATCAATCTGATATAATGCAATGAACAGTTATGAAGGATGCCGTGCTGAAAGCTTAAATACAGGACAAAAGTTTCAATCTATGAAAAGAATTCCTTTCAATATAAACCGCTGAATTACATGCAATATTGATGACCTTCGACCTACACGTATGATAATACATCAATGTACTTCTCTAATGTTCTACTTTAGCGTTCATTCCAAGTCTCTTTTGCAGTCATTGCAAAACTGGGGCCGTAGTGACAGAACAGAAGTATTCTCTGATATCAAGTACTTGATACATTGTACAAAAGTCTCAGGAGTATCGTGTTAAAGTGGAGTCTTGCAAAACTTGGAGGACACGAATGTACGGGAAAAAAAAAAAAAATCATTCTTCCATTGGAATTTTGCCCTGCCTCAAATACTTGCAGGTTTGAAAAGCAACGTTTTTATGAGGGATTTTTTTTGTGTGACACATTGTACACAGTGCCCAGCCATCTCACCCCTAAGCTTAGAAAAGTACGATAGTGACACTGTGTGCATGTAACACTAACTTTTCTTTTGAAGTTGCGTAGGGAGAGAAATGCAGTAGTGAAAACAGTTCAGAAACAAAGAGCAGGAGGAGGAGCAGGAAAAGAAGGGACAGAATCAAGGGCAGACAAAGAATGGAATAGTCAAAACAGTTCCGAAAACACAGAGCAGGCGTAGGTGCAGGAAAAGAAGGGAGAGAATCGAGGGCATAAAAAAAAATGCAGCAGTCAGAACAGTTCAGAAACAAAGAGCGGAAGCAGGAAACAAGAAAATAAGGGAGAGAACCAAGGGGAGACAAATGCAATAGTGAAAACAGTTCAGAAACAAAGAGCAGGACTAGGAGCAGGAAAAGAAGGGAGAGAATCAAGGGGAGACAAATGCAATAGTTAAAACAGTTCAGAAACAAAGAGCAGGACTAGGAGCAGGAAAAGAAGGGAGAGAATCAAGGGGAGACAAATGCAATAGTCAAAACAGTTCAGAAACAAAGAGCAGGACTAGGACAGGAAAAGAAGGGAGAGAACTGAAAGGAGCAAATTGCAGCAGTCAAAAGTGTTCAGAAAACAAAAGAGCAGGAGCAGGAGCAGCATGGTGATGGTAATGTTGCTTACAGCCCAGCCGACCGCCAAGGACCATATTAGGGCTGTCACCCCGTTGAAGTTAACTCACAAGCCATTAAAACACCACCACCACCACCACCACCAAAATAATTATTCACACAACTCTTGAGAAAAGATACCATCCAGAAACACACCGGGGATTTCGTTAACAATTCTTCCTCCACAGAATCTTAGATCAGATAACAATAGGAGCAGGAAAAGAAGGGAGAGAACCGTAGGAGCAGGAAAAGAAGGGAGAGAATCCAGATGCCCAAAAGATAAACATAGAACAGGAACAGGGAGAGATGGAAGATAAAAGTGAAGAGGACAAGACAGTTCGGACAAAGAACAAGGCCAGAGAGAGAGAGAGAGAGAGAGAGAGAGAGAGAGAGAGAGAGAGAGAGAGAGAGAGAGAGACAGAGAACTTAAGTTAGTTCAGAAACAAAACAAAACGAAACAAAATATGAAGCAGGGATAAGAGGAAAGGGAGAGAATGAAGAAGTCAGAACATTTCATATATAAAGGGGAGAGAAGCGAAGAAGTCACGTCGTTTATTCAGGGATATGAAGTAAGCATACAAGCGTGCCTTTTTACACTCAGCCCTGAGGCTAAACGAAAACTCAAAACAATAGTGCAGAAAGTAGATTGTCTCTATACGCAACAAGTATAACAAGAAGAAGAAGAAGAAGAAGAAGAAGAGGAGAGGAAGAAGAAGAGAAGAAGGAGAAGAAGAAAAAGAAAAAAAGAAGAAAAAGTATGAGAAACAGAAATACACAATATAGTCTACGCAAATTATTTACACACGACTGACAAAGGCCACAGGAGGTAATTCGGTGATCAATAAAGAAAAGAATGACAGAGCAGCGTTTAACCGTGAATTTTAAAATAATCATTGATCCAATGATAATGGAAAATAGTACATACATAGAAATAATGAGTAAAAAAGATAAAATATGTAGGGTTTAATTTCTGAATAACAACAGTTGCTGACATTTACACTTATGATATTAGCTCAGACTGAATACTAGAGAGAACTGTTAAAATAAAACTGTTTTTCATTTTTTCAAAAATAGAAGGCGTTTATACGCAACTTTAAACGAATTAATGCTTTTTTTCTGTTTAACATATGTTGGCATAGAATTCCAAAGTACCACCAGAGAAAACTAAGCTACTTTTAAAAAGATCGATTCTTGGTTTCAGTATGATTGTTATTAGCATATCTTGATTGATTGATTGGAAATCTTGCAGATATTTTTGAGGATGCTAACTGGTTCATAATTCTGAACATCATTATTGCTTTATTATATTCAAATTTATAAGAAAGGGGCAATATATCTAATTCGAGCTAATCTTGAGTAGTTAATGTGATGATGTTTTTTTTGAAGTACTGTTTTGAGGCGATTGCAATGCAAGAATCATAAAGAGTAGAAGAATAGTCAATGTAGGACTGGATATATGCGTGATAGAAATGTTTACGAGAGTTTATATGTAGGAATTTTTTTTTTATTCAGAAAGCTGAAAAAAAATTCTGAGAAACTCGTTTGCTTAAGTTGGAAACATGTGGCGACCAGGAAAGATTATTGTCAATAGTGACACCTAAAACTTTATGAGTGATAACTTCTTCTAGCTTGTTGTTATTGATAAATATAGGGGGCATTGGAGTACTTACATTTGTCTTTTTTGACGAGAAGTAATAAGCATGTACTTTGTTTTTCTGATCATTTAAGGACATGTGATTCAATTCTGCCCAGTTAATTAGTCGAGTTATATTTTCTTGCAGGTTATCTGATAAGTGTTTCAAATCAGTATGTTTTCAATTAATTGATGTGTCATCTGCAAAAAGCTGAGATGAGTCATTAATATGCAGAGGGAGATCGTTTATATAGATAAAAAAGAAGGGGACCAAGTACTGACCCTTGTTTTACACCAAATTTTAGGGGTAAAACAACTGGACTGTGTTGTTAATGAGAACTGACTGTTGTCGATTTGTGAGGAAAAAACTTAATGAGAGAAAGAACAGGGTCAGCGATTTTGTAAAGAGCCAGTTTACGTAATAATAGATGATGATTTATGACATCAAAGGCTTTACAGAAATCAACAAAGAGGACTCCAGTGAATTTTAAATTTTGATAGCCCCTAGCCATTGATCAGCTAAGTTTATTAATGAAGTATGACAAGAGTGATTCAATCGAAATCCAGATTGGTTGGGATGGATTAGGTTATATTTAAAGAAATGGGAAGACGAATGTTTATGGATGCGTTTTTCAAGAGGTTTGGATAGAAGAGAAATGATAGAAATTGGTCTGTAGTTTGAGGGGTCTATTTTATTTGCAGATTTAAAAAGAGGTATGACTTTAGCTTTCTTAAGAATATTAGGAAACAACATTTATTTAAACACAAATTGTATAAATAGGTAAGTGAATCAGAAATAATTGGGGCACTTTGTTTTAAAATGATACTGTCTAAGTTATCAAGACCTCTAGTTCCATTTTGCTTCATATGTATGTATAAGAGAAAAATAAACATCATACAGAGATATTGAGGAATGGTTAATTCCGTTTCTATTGATTTAGAGTTACAGAAGTCAGAAAAAAAGTTTCAAATCATTATTGTCTGATTTGTCATTTTTTATTGTGATATCAGCTATATTACAAAACGTTTGTTTAGAATCTAGGCAGACATTTCCCTTAGGAATAACAGTTGCCTTGTTAATACATTTGTTGGTAGGAATTTATGGTTTTCCAAATAGGTTTGGAATTATTCTGGGGATAGCTGAAAATTAAGTTTTTTTGAAACAATTCCTTTTTGAATATCGCAACATAGATTTAACCTTGTTTCTTATATTTTTCAAATTGTTTAGTTTTCAAGAGATATTGTTTAGTTTTCAAGAGATTATTCCTTATATGTTTGGTTTCTTCAATTTCTTTAGATAACCCTGGGGGTTTGGGTGGAATATCTTTCCCTTTTGGTGACAAATGGGGCATGTTTATTGTATATATCAATGAAAATTTTGTGCCAGAGAGTTCAAAGGCTTGGTTAGGGTCTGTGTACCGATAAACATGGGGATAATTGTGATTCTGCTACATCTTTAAGGAAAGCATTCTTATCAAAACTGCTGAAGGATTTATATGTAACAGTTTTATGTCCAGGGTTTAGGAATTTTATGTTCTTTTTAAACCAAGTTACGCATATGGGTAAATGATCGCTACAACTACAGTAGGGGGTATATATTTCAATAACATTTTGTACTTGCTTAACATAAATATGATCGATTAAAGTTTCCGAAGTAGAAGTAATGCGTGTAGGAGAATTAACTAATTATGACAGCCCAAAATTTACGAAAAGTTGATTCCATTGGGGATTTTCTTCTTCCTCCTCGTTCGCCATCCCGTTAGATGAGCAGCCCGGTGTCCTCGATGAAGGCGCCGTCCGTCACAGTTCCTCCAGGGTGCCGTACAGCTTGGCTTCCAATGCTGTCGGTGTTGGCCAGTACTTTCTCCTGGATGCTGCATACGTTGTACGGACTTGAAGAATATGGTCGGTTGTCATTGGTCCTCTCCACAAGGGCACTCTCCACTCTGTCCAATGCCAAATTTTTGTGTGCATGTGGTGAAGCAGGCGATTGTGTCCAGTCCTCATGCGCGAAAGATCTTGACCTGTTCCCGTCGTCCCAGCAAATGGTATGTGTCTTCTGGGTTGTATTTGGGAGGCAGGAGGCGCCATTTTATTCTTTGATGTGCCTTGATGATTGTCCTACTTTCATCGTATGACACCAGGTTGTTGGCCTGCTCCTTCTGTGCACCGTCTTTTACCAGAATGTCCGCTTTTTCGTTGCCTCTGATGCCACAGTGTGCTGTACCCTATTGTATCACCACTTTCTCCACTCTGGCACTCAGGGCAACAAGGGCTGAAGTGAGATGGCTCTGTTCTTTGCAGCGGGAGTTCTTGAGGGCTTGGAGCATGGAGAGAGCATCAGAGAACACCACCACCTGCCCTGTTGTTCTTATGATTCCATTGGGGATTACTTTTACAAAGACCTATGTTAAAATCTCCTAAGAGGACGACTTCGTAATTTGTGAGTGAAACGTCTTCATCATGTTGTTTAATTTATCATACCAATTGACATGTTCCGCTGGGTTCCTATACAGAAATCCAACAAGTAATGGTTTGTTGTTTTTAATCTTAACTGCAATCCAAATCGACTCAACGCCATGACTTTCGAAAGCTGTTACACGTTGATAAGTTAGAGAAAGACTAGAATAAAGTATCAAACCTGTTTGTAAAGGACTACTGGGTCAATGCGAATGTGATGGTACCCTGGTACTGAAACCTCAGAATCAGATATATGATTTGTTAAGTCTTGTTTCAGCACAGCAAAATATATGGAATTGCTTTCCAGAATTAAATAAGATGGAGGAAAGTTCATCACGCTTGTGGAGTATGTGATTAATATTTAAGTAGCCTATTCTAAGACCCTCTTTACTTGGCCAATCATGTACAGTCGACATTTTAGACGAGAAAAACAATTTGCCACAGGTACTAGATCAGTGAAATTCGATATACAATCCAAAAGAAAACAACAATCAAAACAAACGAATTGGCAAAAGTCACACTACAGCTCCAAGCATGCAAAGTACATTTATGGGAATGAAAAAAAAATGCAAAAATAAATCTATTATGGGTAACTCATCAAGTCATCAAACTAAGTTATCTTAATGCGTGAATGTTCAGAAGATGACTTAGGATCAAGAACGAAAACATCAAATACAATATATACATACAAGCGCACACGCGCGCCTGCAAATGCATACACATAACAATAAGAACAACCCCCCCTCACACCCACCCCACACAAACACAGCATACACACAAATACACAATATATACACACACACTCTCTCTCACACACCAACGCTTGCACACACACATCCGTGACCTCTCCAACTAACACGCTGGCATTACCCCACTGATGGACACACACACACTCACTCACCCCCCCCCCCCACACACACACACACACACACACACACAAACACTCACACACCAACGCCTGCACACTCATGATGTCCATGGACGCTCCAATTAACACGCCGTCATCACCACAGTGATGAATATAGACCAGCGCACACATTTCTACAGCACGCGCTGGGGGCCCTGAGAGACCCATAGTCTTATCTCAATTGACATGCGGTTTCGTCTTTTGTGTCTGTTATTGGAAAGGCCCAGTATGAGTTACCCTAATCTGTAGGAGCCTCGGCAGTGTTGAGAGAGAGAGAGAGAGAGAGAGAGAGAGAGAGAGAGAGAGAGAGGTGAGAGAAGTCGGGACATTTCAAAGAGCAGGAACAGAGAGAGAGAGAGAGAGAGAGAGAGAGTGAAGAAGAAGTCGGGACATTCAAAAGAGCAGGAACAGAGAGAGAGAGAGAGAGAGAGAGAGAGAGAGGTGAAGAAGTCGGGACATTTCAAAGAGCAGGAACAGGAACAGAGAGAGAGAGAGAGAGAGAGAGAGAGGTGAAGAAGTCGGGACATTTCAAAGAGCAGGAACAGAGAGAGAGAGAGAGAGAGAGAGAGACAGAGAGAGAGAGAGAGAGAGAGAGAGGTGAAGAAGTCGGGACATTTCAAAGAGCAGGAACAGAGAGAGAGAGAGAGAGAGAGAGGTGAAGAAGTCGGGACATTTCAAAGAGCAGGAACAGAGAGAGAGAGAGAGAGAGAGAGAGGTGAAGAAGTCGGGACATTTCAAAGAGCAGGAACAGAGAGAGAGAGAGAGAGAGAGAGAGGTGAAGAAAGTCGGGACATTTCAAAGAGCAGGAACAGAGAGAGAGAGAGAGAGAGAGAGAGAGAGAGAGAGAGGTGAAGAAGTCAGGACATACACACACTCAGTTCGAAGAAGCAACGCAAATTTTACCTTCATCGTCTCCATCTGTTTCTGTTCAATGGCCAAATATGAGTAAAAGTGATTATCATTAATAACATTCGTGACAGGAATAACGGTAAATATGATGACAATGATTAATCCAATAATGATGACGATGATGATGATAATAACTGTTACTCATACCTCTTACACCTGAACACTCAGAAAACCAAGAGCACTGTGCGGAAGCACACGCGCACACCCGCCCTCCAGCTGAACCCTCGCGCGAACACACACACACACACACACACACGGGAGTGCGCACGTGCACACACACACACATACATACACACAGACACACATACACTGACAGACACACACTGACAGACACATACACTAAGAGACAAAACACACTCACACACCACACACACGCACGCATGCATGCACACACACACACAGTCGCACGCACACAAAGAATGCATGAATATAAGCACGCATATGCGCGCACACGTACACACACACACACACACATAAACACACACATATAGACACACACACACACACACACACACACACACACACACACAGAAGCTTCAGTCTGGACTACATTTGCGTAATGATTAGAAAGCGGATCGTCATTTTTTGTACGAAATTCTCATTAGCTGATTCTACGACTAGACGTTGATTTTGTTCTCAATCTGTTTCTAAAATTAAGCTTCACACTGTTTTGTAGTCACACGCACTCGCACACGCACACAAATTCACACGGTCACATGCACGCACTAATACACGCATAAACATGGGGCGCGCGCATACACACACACACAAACAAAGAGAAAAAAAAGGCAAAACTGAAAATATCAGAGAGAGAGAGAGAGAGAGAGAGAGAGAGAGAGAGAGAGAGAGAGAGAGAGAGAGAAACTGAGACAGAGAAAGAGAATACCCCCCCAAAAAAAAAAAGAAAAAAGAAAAAAAAAACAAAAACACACAAAAACAAACAAACAAACAAAAAAAAAAAAAAAAAATCAATCAACAACCACCACCAAAAACAGAAAAGTACTTACCATTTTTACCCGATCCATTGTCTGGCTGTTGGTCTGGCTCTAGTACACACACACACACACACACACACACACACACACACACAGATGGTTTCAGGTTTTGGATGCTCATGGTTAATAATGGATCCCTGATAAGTGACCTATTGAATAGTTCCTACTTTCTGTTCATGGCTAGTTTTTCGTCAGTATCGATGGTGGCGGTGTGGCTTGTTATCATGTCGGTGCTTTCGGCTCTGACGGCCATACCCTAACTTTGGTCATTTTTCGTCCACTTTTGAAACGACCTCGGCGAGTTCTTGCTCACTTGCCTGAAAGGTATCGAAGTCACTGGTACATTGAAGGTGCGTACGGTTCTACGGCCACCTCTGCCCTGCGCGGACATGATCTTGCAATGCGCCAACCATGATGCGTTACACAATATGCTGAAAAGTGAGGGGAAGTAAAAAGGCAGCCGTGGCGAACTCCACTCATGTAGGGAACCACTCTCCCATAGCGCTGTATGTGAGCACTGCTCTGGTCGTGTTGGAGTACGTGAGCTGGAAGGTGTTGATCTGTTTTGGCCCCAAGCTGAATTTCTCCATTCTGGCCTTCAGCATCTCCTGCCAGACGGTTGAAGCCTTCACCAAGTGTATGAAGACGCGGTGGAAACCCATCTGGTTGTGGCGGTACTTTTCTCAACGCGTACGCAGGTTGGTAAACGTCTGTCAGCTAGTTCTTATGCCTTTGCGGAATCCTGCCTGCTCTCTGGCTTGAATAATTCATTCACAATATTTTTGAACATTTTATAGGTGGCACGGCTGATCAAGATGAACTACTGCAGAAACAACATTATATGAACAGAAAACCTGTGTTTCTCTCTCTCTATCTCTCTCTCCCCTAACAAAGGATGTTAAATACCTGTGACCAAGCGGTCAGTTCTCATGAGCTGGACAGCTCTCGGCCAGTCAGCCACCTCTTCCCTGAACACACTCAGGAATGAATTGCAAATTCTTTTATTCTTTGTGGAATGTGACACAGGGCGAGAGCTTGTTAAACCAATATTCATCCAGTGACCGCGCACAGTCAGCACTTTCAAATAACCCACATTCACGCGACAAAAACGTTTACACAAACAAACAAACAAACCGACAAAACTAAAACAAAAACAACAACAACAACAACAAAAAAAGAAAAAAACAAAAAAACACAAACAAACAAAAACCGCCATGCCACCTGTCGATCCTTGTATTGATCTAGTCGAGTCTGTCCATGCAGGGTACCTGTGTGACCACAGCCCAACAGAACAGCAACATGGATACAGAATGATCCTCCCACATGCAAAGTCTCCTTAAAGGCAATCACATTGCACGATTGGTCTGTTCATTTCAAAGGTGAAGATGGGGTTGTCTGTGTGACTACAGCCCAGCACAACAGCAACATAGAAACAGAACGATCCTTGCACAGGCAAAGTCCTCTTAAAGGCAATCACATTGCACGAGTGATATGTTCCCCTCACAGCATAGTTTCTCCCCGCCTTCACCTACTTTCATACCATGTTTCTACTGCTCCCATTCTGCACCCTATGGGGAGGGCATAACCCTGATCTATCTACATCTCCCTAGATCTATTGAGGAAACAAACAAAAAAACAACAACAACAAAAAAACAAACAAAAAAAAAACTATTGCTACTGCTATTAGTACTATACTACCAATGTATTTTCTTTCAAGTTCCCAGCATTACAACGGCCAACAAAGCCTTACATTTCCAGCAATGCGACCAAACATACCTTATGCAAATCCTTAGCTTGGGTTTTTCCGATCAACATTTTATACCAACGAAACTATACGCACGGAACAGTGCCAAACATTTCTGCTGCCGACCAGACTATACGCACGACACAGTGCGAACATGAGAATAGTATTAAATACACGACGAATTACATACACAGCGAAGCATAGAATCAACAGTGAAAGAACAAAGAAAGGGAGGGGACTCCTCCCTTCTGCCACATACCAACGATGCACTTATATGCGAAGACAACGATGTAGAAGAAATAAGTAAATTAAACCATCCTATTTCCATAGATGAAGTGATGCATGCCATTAGGAAAATATAAAATTGCAATGCTGCTAGACCAGACGGTATGATTTGTGAGTTTATAAAAATTGGTAGTAAATCTAAAACAACGATGTATTTTCTTGTTAGATTAATGAGTTTTCTTTTTCACAATGGCGTTTGTACTGAACAGTGGACTGAATCAATTATTTTTCTTCACTATAAAAAGCGGAACATAAATCATCCTGATAATTATCACAGCATCGCTCTTAAATATACAGCGTTGTTCTAAACCATAGCTTGCAGGGATGGGTAGAAGAAAAACGATCTTACAAGAGAATATCAGGCCGGTTTTAAACGTAATTATTTACAGTAGACCACATGTTTACTTTAATGGCCTTTGTTCAAGAGCAGTCTTCTTAAGATCGTAGATTATAATGTTGCTTTCATTGATTACGAACAAAACCTTTGAATCCCCCATTAAAAAAAGAGGTGTACGAGGAAAATCGTTAAGATGCATAATGAACATGTATGATACAGTGAAGGCCAAAGACAGATGATGGGGGAAGTTGATGGATCATATTCAATGTACTAATGAAGTAAACCAAGGAGATATGTGCAGCATACACTATTTTCTCTGTTTTGTCAACATAGTAACTTTTTAAGTGGTTAATAATGGAAAGCAAGGTGCACACAGTCTACCATATACATTCTTAAGATATTTATCCTACTTTAGGCAGATGATGTGGTTCTGTTGCCTGAATTTAGCATGGAGCGTACATTTAATAAACAATGAAAAGATGAAAATGACTCTTTAGCACATGAACAAGATTAATACATATACTAATTTGTTGCTGTCCACATGTGTTCACACTCACACTCCTTTTTAGGCTGGAAAGAATTCATAACAATACTCAGATCATGGCACAAAACAATAACAACAAAAGGAATTTCTAACATTTTTTCCAGAGAAAATTAACAGGCGAGTCCTCGATATGGATTCAATCCTGTCAGAATTCCCATCACTGGTCAGGTGTGTTGCTGTCCAAACTGGTGAAGACTCACACACACATAAAAAAAACACTCCTTGTGGTGATAATCATCAATGACTTCAAGTCTAACTGACCCTCAATTGCGAATGCATTGATGGCAGTCCACAAGATAACACATCTGAGACTGGGCGCAGAAGAGCATGATCAAAGTCAGCTGGCCATTCCTGTGACTGGGCACAGGGAAGGAAGGTCCAAAATGAAGAGCACCAGTCAGCCACCCGGAGGGAAGACATCAGGGAAGACACAGGTTGCTCAGAAAGGTAGACAGGCCTACTGGCTGTCAAAAAGGAAGGCAATGGGGGAGTACAGGTGAATCCTGGCTTCAGAGAAGACTGCAATGCCACAGCAAAGAGGAGGCCTAGGACAGCACGGATACCCCCTCCAGTGCACCTAGCCATTCGGACCCACGCCTCAAACTGAAGACCCTACAAAGTGAACAGCACCATAAATAACTCAATCTACCACCTAAGAGTAAAAGTAAAATCGAAATGACCAAATCCGTAAATCGAAACGACCAAACCCGAACAACTCGGCAAAACCACACGAACGAGCGTACTGAACTGAACAACTTGCAAGAACAATCACAATATTAGAAAGTCTGAAAAATTTTGATCGAAAATGTTTAAAAAAAAAAATACTATCGGTTAGAGTACGATTGTCCGACAAGGAATGGACATGTTTCAAACGAAATTTTTTACCCTGGGGGGGATTGAACTTGCCAATACCCAAACAACAAGCGGGGACAGAGAGAAAACAGAGCAGACGTAACTGCTTCCCACGCCATTGGCTCGATCTATGTTGCGCTCGCAGCCCAACTTGTCAAAGTTGACAGCGAAGGAGTACTCACGGCAAAAAACCAAAAAAAAAAAAAAAACCAACCTTCTCTGGCTATACAAACGACACATGTTCATGACTTGTCGGTAATCATGCATGTGACATGAGACTTAAAATTAAAAAACGCCGCGCTGCAGTGTGAAAAAGTCTATTTCTTTGCCCTGAAGAAATTCCTAAATGTCTTCGCAGACACCAAACAATCTAATTTGTGGTGAAACAAATAGATATCCATTATATATTCAAATTCTGTTATGAAGTGTTTAGAATATGGGTTAAAGTTACTCGAAATGGAAGACACACGATTACCTTAGAAAGCCTGTAGGTTGTTATTTAATGTAGATATGAGGATCAAGGTGAACTGGATGACAAAAGTGAAAGTGAGATTACATGTAATTGGGTTGGGATATGTGTAGGTTAATCAGTGTGTTGGAAATGAGACTGCGTTGTTAAAAAAAAAAAGCTTTGTTCCAGGCTTATCGATTGTAGATAGCAAGACTGAAATCCTTACCATCAAGATAGTAGTAGATTTAATCTAAACAGACACTTCAATCCATACATTATATTCCAAACTACTTATCTATTAACATGAACAGTCACTTGAAGTGCACAATGACAAGATTTGAATTGGTTATCTTACATTAATGCCCATGGGTACAGTTATCATTAAAAGTGTGGAGATTGACTTCTCTGTCCGTTGTGTCATGAGGCTCATGAAAACAAGATTCATTTTGTGCTTGGCTGTCCTGTCCTGAATACACTTAGAAACCAGTTAACCTCATCAAAATATCATAGACATCCCTTTATATTTAGACTCACACCTTACTTGCCATTTCTGCCTGTGCAGACGTTACAAAACAATTTGCCATCTATTTCTATAAGGTTTTTAAAATATGCTCCATTTGCTGAACCTAATTGATATCGTTCTACTATTTTTCGTGTTGAATGTATGATTTCTTGCATTCATAACTCATGTTTTTCTTCTCCTTTTGGTTGTATTGGATGTACAATTTTGTCATCATGCATTGTATGTATAGACCATCCCCTTTCTTAAGGACATGGCCTTTCTGAATAAATTTTCCGTATCTGTATCCCTCTCCCCAACCCCTTCCCCACCCCACCCCCACACCCTCTCTCTCTTTCTCTCACTCACCGACAGTTCCCATAGTAAAAGCGGCTGCAACATTCTTGTAGTCCCGACCGTTGTACCGCACGAAACAAACGGTATTCACGATCTGTGTCCTCCGCAGTCAGCTGCAGCTGCAGAGTGTTGCTCTGTGTCTGGTAGCAGGTACCACTGTCTGTAGGGTTCTCAGTGGCGCCATCGTCACTAATATAGGAAGTCCAGACGCCGCCAGAGTCTTTACACTCCCATTCAAACTCTATCTGCACAACAAAGAGCGGCAACGGTTTACAAGACCATTGGTCACAAACGTACTTTATATGTGTGCAACAGGAAGTTAGCTTTGACCATCCTTGGTTCTACGCTGACACTGCTCCATCAGAAGAATCGATGTTTGACTGTTTTTAGTCCCACACTGACACTATTTGTACAACGAGAAGCAGGAGTGTTTGACTGTCGTTAGTCTCACACTCACAAGATTTGTACAACCCGAAGATGCACTGTTTGTCTGTCAGTAGCTCTCACACTCACACATGTGTACCACCAGAAGAGGCAATGTTTGTCTATCAGTAGTCACACACTCACATTATGTGTACCACCAGAAGAGGCACTGTTTGTCTATCAGTAGCTCCACACTCACACTCACGTGTTCCACCAGAATAGGCAATGTTTGTCTGTCAGTCACATTATGTGTACCACCAGAAGAGGCGCTGTTTGTCTATCAGTAGTCACACACTCACATTATGTGTACCACCAGAAGAAGCAGTGTTTGTCTATCAGTAGCCCCACACTCGCGCTATGTGTTCCACCAGACGAGGCAATGTTTTGCTATCAGTGTTGTTGTTCATCCTTTGATTTCGAAGATGACCATGACTTCAACCTCAGATGGAAAATTGCTGAGTGTGGGTCCGCAAGTGTCTGGTGAGGCCGATCTGGGCCCGGAAGGAATGCCCACATGTGGGATACATGTGGGTGGATGCTGCAGTGGAGGCAGAGGTACCTTTGCCTTGTGCGCAGCTTGCTTTCTCTCAGCTTCTGTTGTGCGTCTCTTTCTCTGATGTATATGCACCTGTTGTGATGCTGCTTCACCAGGCTGGGTGGTCCAGAGTAAGCAACTCCCAGGTGTTTGAGATTGATGTTCAGGCCTTTCAGGGACACTTTGAGGCAGTCCTTGAAACGTTTCTTCTGCCACCCCCCTTCCCCCCCCCCCCCCCCCCCCCCCCCCCCCCCCCCCCCCCCCCAACTTTGCGCTTGCCCTGACTCAGTTCTCCATACAGCAGTTGTTTCGGCAGTTGACTATCTGGCATTCTGACGATGTGGCCAACCCATCTGGCTCGGGATTTCTGAAGGAGAGTGTAGATGCTGGGGATGCTCGCCCTTTCCAAGACCTCTGTGTCTGGGACTTTGTCCTGCCACTTGATGTGTCGGAATCTGCGAAGACAGCTGAGATGAAAATAGTTAAGCTGTTTGGCGAGTCTGCTGTAGACAGTCCAGGTCTCGCTGGCATAGAAGAGAGTGGTTAGTACCACTGCATGGTAGACCTTCAGCTTGGTGGTAAGGCTTAGTCCTCTCTGCTCCCAGACATTTTCACGGAGTCTCCCAAACTACAGTGATGTATCAGCCTACGCCAGGTAAACCCTACCAGGACCCACACATCACGGTAAAGTGGCAGAACTTACAGGCAACTGACAATTTCATCTATCTGGGCAGCACACCCTCATGAGCTGTGAACATTGACGCAAAGGTCAGGAACAGGATTGCCAAAGCCAGCTCTGTGTTTGGGAGACTCCGTGAAAAAAGTGTTTGTCTATCAGAAGCCACACACTCACATTATGGATACCACCAGAAAAGCCACTGTTTGTCTATCAGTAGATCCACACTCACATTATGTGTACCACCAGAAGAGGCACTGTTTGTCTATCAGTAGTCTCACACTCACATCATGTGTACCACCAGACAAAGCAATGTTTGTCTATCTGTAGCCGCACACGCACATTATGTGTACCACCAGACGTGGCAATGTTTTGTCTATAAGTAGCCCCACACTCACATTATGTGTACCACCAGACGTTACAATGTTTGTCTATAAGTAGCCCCACACGCACATTATGTGTACCACCAGACGTTACAATGTTTGTCTATAAGTAGCCCCACACGCACATTATGTGTACCACCAGACGTGACAATGTTTGTCTATAAGTAGCCCCACACGCACATTATGTGTACCACCAGACGTGACAATGTTTGTCTATAAGTAGCCCCACACGCACATTATGTGTACCACCAGACGTGACAATGTTTGTCTATAAGTAACCCCACACTCACATTATGTGTACCACCAGAAGAGGCAATGTTTGACAATCACTGGTCCCACGCGCCACTTACACGACCAGAAGAGACAGTCTTGACCTGTTATTGAAGCTTGACTGAATATTGCTCTGAACTCTACACAACAACCCGAATTTTATTCCAGTTCAACTCTCTTCCCATACGTCACCACCAACACAGTGAACAGACTTGATATTACAGTGGCGTATTACCCCAAAGCACCAGTCTTGGCACATATCACCACCAACACTGTGAACAGATCTGATATTACAATGGCGTATTACCCAGGCATCAGTCTTGGCACATGTCACTACCAACATTGTGAACAGATTTGATATTACAATGGCGTATTACCAAGGCATCAGTCTTGCCACATGTCACCACCAACACTGTGAAAGAACAAGCCTTACGTAACAACACAATGACGTATTACTCCATGGAAACACTCTTCCTACACATATCACCACCAACACTGGGAACAATTGACCAGGCTCCACAGCACAATGATGTATTACTCCATGGCACTTTTTTCACTCACCACCACAATCAATGAGAACGACCAGACAAGTTTCACAGCACAATGACGTATTACTCCAAGACAACACTCTTTGCACACGTCACCACCAACACTGTGAACAACCAATCAGACCTGACAGCACAAAGATGTATTACTCCAAGGAAACACTCGTTGCACACGTCACCACCAACACTGTGAAGAACCAGCCAGACGTGACTTCACAGTGACGTTTTACTCCAGTACCGTGGTGTTTTTCCGCACTCTTCCCACTGGTCCTGCACAGGTGAGCTTCAGCTTGTCACCAGCCTCCATGACCCTTTAGCTTTGCCTGCAGGTGAAGCAGTTATGGTCAGCCGCCCAGGAGACACTGGCAGAAGGGAGAATGATTATTTCAGGCTAACTGTAAGTTCATGGACACAGACATTCTCCAGCTGTTTTCACTCTGACGAGTGCACGTGCATGTGTGTGCATTCATTCCCTCTCCTAATTGTGCATTCATTGCTAATTTGCTTCAATAGTTCTCACCCGTTCCCCTTCAAAATGATATTTCATGATGCACGTGCTCAAATACTCCTCGCCACTCCCAGACAAAGTGTTCTTCCCTCAAGTCCTTTCTTCAAGCACCTTTCACTTACACTCCACTACAAACTATTCTTCCACCATTCATTTGTTCAAATATTTACCACCACTCCCTTGCAAAAAGTTCCTTCTCTGTATGCCTTTGTTCAAAACACTTCTCATCACTCTGCTGGGTTTTTTTTCATCACTCATTTAATCCAGCTTTTATCACCACTTTTACACAACACGTTCTTTCATCATTTCTTTTGAAACTTCTCACCAGGCCCAAGCAAATTACTTCCCTAACATTACTTTGTGCAGACTTCTTCAGTAACTTCCCTTGCAAAGGTGCCCCCACCTTTGCACAAATGTCTCCTATGCTAAATGTGCCCCATTTATTTCGTTGTTCAAGCACATCGCGCTTCTAGTAAGCTAAATGCTCTTCTGTCACACCTTTATTTCAACACAGTCTGTGCGCTATCTGCTGAAATTATGTCCACTGCACTTTTATTAAAACAGCAGCCACCTCAGCTATGCAAAATGATCCTCTATCACTAGGTACCGGCAGCCCTTCTTTCAGCGTACGGGAAAGTTCAGCCGAGTGAAAAATATGCTTGTTTTCAATAGGCAGTATCTATGAATAACGCGTATAGAATCAGATGAAAATTGTGAAGAATAAAGAATACAGTTTCCTTTTTAACTCTGTGTTGCTTTTTTGTGTTTGCAACAGACGGTATGATGATTGTTTTATTCTAAATACACCAATCCGTTCACACGAAAACGAAGCGCGTTACACATCCCGATGTGCCGCAGGCTGCATTTGGTCGAGCGTTCGAGCTGCACTGTGTCGAAAATCAACACATACAATGTGTTCATTCCATTCATTGGCGTTTAAATAGGTCAGAATACAAGAGCATGTTTCAAGCTTTATTTCAGTCTATTTTCTTTTTAGTACGATGTGTTTAAATTAATTAGAATCGAAGTTTTTATTAGGCTTGTTACAAGTGTTGTCTTTCCAACGTTGTTGCTAAAAAAATAAAAAAAAAAATAAAAAAAAAAAAAAACAAAAACAAAACCTTGCGATAAAACATACACATTAATGACGCGCTAGAAAGGCCGTTCTTTCCCGCATTCATTGGTGTATCAAGCTAAGCGATTGGTCGAGTGCTCGAAAAGCGCAAGCCAATCAAAGCGAAGGTATCAAATGCAAACATTCGCTCCTTGTCTAAGATTTCAACGATGACGGAACGAAGCCGAGATCCGACAATCGAATGCGCTGATCGTTGTTGAACTGCAAGACGCACTTGCTAAGATAACGCATATATAACAAACCAAAACATTAATGAAACGATTCAATTATTTCATTTCGCTTAATACCGTGCCAATGTTTAGTTATTTTGTTCGTAATTCAGCTGGTGTTCGTCAAGATTAAAGGTCGGAAATGGCCCACGCGTTGCGCCGTTCAAAGCAATCGTATTTTTGTACAAGACAAACTAATGAAAATAGATATTAGTAACGGGCTTCACTTATGTCGATTCATGTATTTGTGAACTGGTTACTGATTCCATTACACGATTACAGAGATAATCATAGTCAAACAGCTCTGTTTGGGACAGATATTCAAACAGGAAGTTAGAACCGCGCGTACAAGGCGGTCCGACGTTTTGAAAACACTGTCTTCTTCTTCTGTTCATGACCATGGATCGAAACACCGATCATTACTGTCATACTCGGTGTGCAAAGCGTGTTTGGGGATAAAAAAAAAAAAGAGAGAGAGAGAACAGAGTATGACGTTGGACAGCAAGGAGGGTGTGGTGGGAGTTGGGGTATGGCAGAGGGTAGAGGGGGGGGGGGGGGGTGTGTGTGTGGGGGGGAGAGGGGGGGGGGGTGGGTGGGGTGTGGTTGGTGGAGGGGGGTTCATTGTCGACTCAATCCGATTCAATGAAGTTTATTTTAGCAATCTTCCCCCCCCCCCCCCCCCCCCCCCCCCCCCCCTAATGTATTTGAAATTACTGTAATTTTACTGTAAAGATTTGCTTTCTCTCCCTCTCCTCCCCTTGACTCCTTACTGGCAAACACAGCGAGGTTTTGAACACTTACTTTGTGATTACTTTCAAGTAAAACTGCTTGAATACAACTACAGTAGCATTGCATTGCCAAGATATTACATTATTGTGACAGTAACATTTATGATTTTTTTTGTGGATGTATGCAATGCTCCACAGTTATGTGTATTGCTCTAACATCACAAAAATACTTAAACAATTAAAGCAGTTTATAAAAAGGTAGAGGCCTTCATAGATGACACTACAGTGATTTCATCCAGAGAAGACGGGACACGTCAAAGACTCGATGCACTGATAGAGAAAAGCAGCCTGGAACACAACTAGCACACACGTCATGTGCTGGAGAGGCTGGACGACATAGTTGCCTCATCCAGAATGAAGTTCAAGCCAAATAAATCACGAAGTCTCTCACTGTGGAAAGGAAAAGTGGCCGAATCTGTGGTCTTCAGTGTTGCCAACCAGGCCATTCCAACAGTAACAGAAGAGCCAGTCAAGAGCCTTGGAAGATGGTATGACGATACGCTGAAAGGCACACAAAGAGCAAAAGAAACCAAACAGATGGCGGAAGAAGGCTTGGAGACCACACTGACTAGAGTGGGCTCCTCGGCAAATACAAGGTCTGGTGTCTGCAGTTCATGCTGATACCAAAGCTCCTATGGCTCTGGGTGATATACGACATCTGCACCAGCAAAGTGGAGGCAATGGAAGCCAAAATCAACAAGTTCACAAGGAAATGGCTTGGTGTCCCACCCTGTCTGATTGACACAGCGCTGTGTACTGTCGCCAAGCAAAGCTGAAACTACCGCTGAAATCCATCCAGGAGGAATACAAAGCAGGGAAGATCAGACTTCAAAGCATGCTGGAGGACTCAGGAGACAAGGTGGTAGAAGCAATCAAGCCCCAGCTGAAGACAGGTAGAAAATGGAAAGCTCAAGTTGGGCCTGAAAATCAGTTTTTAACATCGATCCGAGTACATGGCTGAATATAACTTGTAGAGCCAACACGATACGAGGCCCGAATGAGTAAATTTCTGAGATATTGTGGGACCACATTATTATACACTTTAAACATAAGTACAGCTTTGTTGAAATCAAGTTGTGTTTGCAGCGACAGACTGTTTAATCAAGCCTGCTTTTCTGGAGTTGATAAGGAAGAATCATGTAGAATTATCTTTGCAACTCTTTTGTTCATTGAATTAAGTGTTTTTTTTTTTTTTTTTTTTTTTTTTTTTTTTTGTGATGAGTCTTTGTAGCACAGACCCAAACAACAGATAATTAGTTGATGTGAGAGAAACAGTGAGCCCAGATGAATTGTTTTCAAGTGTGTTTTTGGTAAGCCTTCAGTTTCGAGTATGAAGAGACTTCGCGCCAGCTTCTTCTTAACGGAATCAACATGAAACTGTCACTTCCTCTTCCACAATTACATCCTTGACTCGGCGCTTACGAATAATAGTCAGACTGAAACTTCGGGTCTCTGTTCTGGTGCTTTTGTCAAGAAGTGATTGCCATGATTTTCCTCGTCATAGGATGAACTATCATGACATTACAATAACACCGTTCCAAGACTCGTTTAAACCTTGCTGAAGAGCGTTTTGGACCGTAAGGAGTGCACTCGAATGAAGGGAACCATCAACAGCAAACAGGTCAATTAAGACACTTAATCGTGAAACTGATAATGGGAAGTCACTGATAACCAAGCAGAATAGAACAGGTCCTGAGGCAGTATCCTGGGACACTCCAAATTTCATAATCTTGGTAGACGAGAAACTGCGATTGCTAAAGAGAAATTGTGTTGGTCAGATGAGATTCAAAGAATGACCTCGTGTTCTGGTCTCGGAGACAAAACCCTAATTAATTTTTACGCAGTATTTTGTGACCGACACGATCAAAAGCCTGCTTTAAATCCAGAAAGACAACTCTTGTTCTTTTTTTGCTTCGATTGATGGCAGACAACCATGTATGGCAAGATGGACCAAGGCAGTTTGACATGAATGCCGATGGCGAAAACCCGATTGAAAGGAGTGGAGGAGTTTATTGCTCTGAAGATCTTGCATGACGTGTTTCTGTGCATGCTTTTCAAGTGGCTTTTGATACCACAGCCAGGAGGGAAATAGGTCTGAAATGGCTCAAGTCTGACCAGTCTCTTGACGTAGGCACAACAATACTTTTAGGTGGTTAAAAAGCAGGTGGGATATTGCCTTGTCGAGTACAAATGTTGTATATACATTTGAAAGATTCATCGTCATATGGGAGTGCAAGTTTCAGAAGGGCAGTGCTGATTTTATATCAGGTCCAAACGATTTTTGTTTTGTTAATCCATTTGTTTTTGTTCGTTTGCTTTCTGTTCTTGAGGCCGGTAATGAAAGAACCAACTTCATGAATAGCAAGTGGAGGTATTTTGAAAATCTGTTTTGAGTCGGCAGTTGTAGAAGGTTGAGAGAGAGAGAGAGAGAGAGAGAGAGAGAGAGAGAGAGAGAGAGAGAGAGAGAGAGCGACGGTCAAAACAGAGTGGAGATGGAGAAAGAGGGTGTGAGGGATTCTGTCAGTGTGACTAAACTCTTGCGTTTTGCTCTATTGGTGTGTGTGTGTGTGTGTGTGTGTGTGTGTGTGTGTGTGTGTGTGTGTGTGTGTGTGTTTTAATGAAATGCAGTTTTCAACAACAATGAAAAGAGGTTTTTGAGATGAGAGAGAGAGAGAGAGAGAGAGAGAGAGAGAGAGAGAGAGAGAGAGAGAGAGAGATGGGTGATGTCACACTGAAAAAGGGGGGGGGGGGGGGGGGGGGGGGGGGGTGGTGTGGGAGGGAGAAGGGCAAGAGTGAACAGTCAGCCCGCCCACCAGGACCGGAATTACAAGATTCTACCCATGCAAAGTAAAAAAAAAAAAGCAACAAAAAACCCCAAACAAACGAAAATTAAAAACAAACAAAACAAATAAACAAGCACACCACTTATCTCTCTCTCTCTCTCTCTCTCTCTCTCTCTCTCTCTCTCTCTCTCTCTCTCTCCACAACCTTACCGTCGACTGTCAGATGGCGGGTCACCTTCTTGTTTTTCGTTTGGGATGTTGCCACTTCGAAATACTTGACGTGACATTGGTACAGTCCCTCGTGGTAGCATGTGGTCGGATTTAAAATGAGGTTGATAAACCGTTCGTCCACACCACCTGACACTCTGCCTTCAGGAATGTCTCCTCCAGTTTCGCCTTGGGCGTTAACCCAGCTTCAGTGCCGGTACTCACGATCGTCCGCTCTCCACCGGTCATGTTGATAATGGACAGAGACAGTAACTGTTGGCGTTGTCCACCATAGCGCATCTCATGCGCACTTCGCTGCTGCTGTCGCTGAAGCCAGGAGTCACAGTCATCACTGGGGATTCACCGTGAACCTGGCCTGACCGCAGCCTGCCGTGGACAGAGGAGGTAAGGTAAGGTAAGGTAAGGTAAGGTAAGGTAAGGTAAGGTAAGGTAAGGTAAGGTAAGGTAAGGTAAGGTAAGGTAAGGTAAGGTAAGGTAAGGTAAGGTAAGGTAAGGTAAGGTAAGGTAAGGTAAGGTTCCTTATAGCCCAGCCGACCGCAAAGGGCCATATCAGGGCTGTCACCGCGTTGAAGTCACACAAACACATCTAAACACACACACACACACACACACACACACACACACACACACACACAAATTTCTGTTGAAATCTTTCCTCTGTAAAAGCTCAGAAAAGAAATAGGGAATAGGAAATGTATCAATACATGTGTTACCAAAAAAAAAAAAATCCCCAGATGAAATAAATGACAAATAAATAAGAGTAATTATGTAAAAAAAAAAATAAAATAAAAATAAGAAAAAAAAAAAGGGGGGGGGGGGGGGAGGTTAAAAAGGTCCCACAGCCACTTGGCCGTAGGGGCAGTGCACTATGTCAGAGGTTCACCGTGTCTACGGCATGGCATATTAGAAGGCAGAGCTTTTCATTCTCGTTCGGCCGCCTGGAACTGTCTCTGAACTGAATCAAGTACCCATTCATATGCATATGTAGAAATCATGAAGGTGAAAGATCTGTGTGTGTGTGTGTGTGTGTGTGTGTGTGTGTGTGTGTGTGTGTGTGTGTGTTGAGTGCGCGCACATGCGCGTAAGCAGGTGCAGGGATATGTATGTATGCATGTATGTGTATATATACATACATACATACATACATACATATATATATATATATATATATATATATATATATATAGTAGTGGTGGAAAATAAGCGCAGCTAACAATTCTTCCATCATTACATTAATGATTTTGCCAAAGATTTTGAAAAGTTTGGGGATGGCTAGGGGGAACGAAGGAAGAAAGAAAATTAGAACACATAAAGAGAAAATTATGTTATGGATATTCAAACCTTTCACTAGCGGTCTAAGGAAAAACGTTGAAATCCATTCTGAAGACAGAACTAATCATACCGCCTGATCCAGGGCCTTTCGTCCGCTAGATCAGACTCATCAGGGAGGCATGGCAAAGTAAATGTATGTGTACTCCCTTGGCATCAAATATAAAATATACATAGCTTTGATTCTGCGGTGTTCTCTCCACCAAGGGTTCAAAAATAGACTCCAAATGCACCCCAAAGCAGCCAACATAGAGTAAAAAAGTAAAAAGAAAGTGTGGTAAGGAAGTAAGTTGCTGAAAAACTGAAATTATTGTATGATGGTATACAATACCGGGGAGAATCTTTGAACCTTTGCTTGAGGATGCATGGGAGGTCAAAAAGATGTCCAACGGTCCGAGTGGTCAGTTCTGCTGTTTCATAACCCAAGCATTGTCAGTAGCTAAGGATTGTGCAACAGCCTTGGATATCCTGGTTGTGGAAGGAGGAACAGGGAAAGAAAGAAAATGAGACCAAAAGTTTGGGAAATATATTACGAATGTTAAACATTTCATTTGCAGCTTATTCAGTGAGATTACAGGGTCTGACAGACTGTGGTTCCATTCCACCTGCTTTATATTTTGAACGTTCGAACACCGTGCGTTAGCCGTCTTCACTGTTGAGAAGATTTCTGACAGGAAATCAACTGGTGTAACGTCTTTTTACCTGAACCAGGCTGTAACAGAGGACATCAAAACCGTGTCCATGTTTGAAATAATTGGAAAAGAAAATTTCTGTTCGATGATGATCCAGCATTAGAGTTCAGATTTGTCCGTTACGGTAAGCTGCGGTCTGCCTGATTTGGTTTGGAAGGGGTCAAACGAAGCTTTGGATAACGTTGGGGACAACACTGAGATTCGGATGCCATGAAACAAGTGTGGCAAGATGAAGAAGGTACCTCAGTAAGAAGGTGTTGTGACTGGGCATTCTGATCATGAGAGGATGGACCTGAGAAAAACGCAGCAGGTGAATATCATCGTGAGATCAAGGAGGCTGGGAAAAGCTGTGGCACTGGCTGTATTTTGCCAAGGACTGAAGCTTAGTCTATTTTGCCAGTTTGAAAGTTTTGAAGCTGAAGGCAGATGTTGGGAAATAATAGTAGCGTAACGTGGAGAAAAAAAAAAAAAGAAAAAGAAAAATGACCAGTCACATTTTTAGCGCATTTTCAGAGAAAAGGGGGGGAGAACCAGGCAAGAGTTGTACCAAATTTCTTTTTCGGAAATTTCGGTGTATTCAACAGAAAAAAAGGGGACAGGTTGAGGAGAGGAAGCGGACGGGTAAATGGGGCTGCAAGGATGGGTGTGGAGCAGGGGGTGTATGCCTTCTAGGTAACAGGTTCTGGACTACTCCTGCTATTCATGTCCAAAAGCAGTCAAAGCTTGCTGATGGGGAATATGGACCTCATGACATAACGTTAGAGAAAAAAAAAACAAAAAACTATGAGAGTTGATAGATTTGAGAATGGACTGAGAATGATGTATCATGGAGATACGTGGTGCTGGAATACATCATTTAGGATCAAAGGAATGATGTTCAATAATAATGAACAAGTATGAGATATGTTGCTTTTTTTCGATTTGCGCATTTGGATTTTATCAAGATTTAAACGCCCACAGCAGTGAATATGCTCAGGCAGAGTTTAATGATTGTCCAGCATGGTTTTAGTACACTTGCAGAATGCTGCTGAAGATGACATGGGAAAAAAAATTAACTTCAGCATGCGGTCATTCTGAACATTTTCCATATCTAAAGTTCATGAGATCAGTGAGTGAAAGATCGTTTCAGACTGACCGTTCCACACTGAAGTCTTTTTTTTTTTTTTTTTTTTTTTAACCAGTGGGAATCTATAAAATCATACACTTAACTTAGCCATGCAGAAATGAGGGAGGAGGGAAAGAGTGAGTGATAAGCAGTCCTTCAGGAGAAATTGTGAGAGAACTTGAAACTGTTGTGTGAATTAATTCTAACAGAATGTTTAAAGTTACAAAGTTATGAATGAATGTCGAGAGAAGCCAGTCACACGAGGAAGGTTTGGAATAACTTCTTGTGTCATGAAGATATGAGACGTGGAAAAGAACAGCACTGTGCATGCATTGTGTCTGTGGTAGTTGACAGCGACTGGTGTACACCTTTATGGGTTTTTTTTTTACTTTAAAAGACGTGAAGCACTGAAGTTAGGTCTGATAGTAACATCATTAAATTCAAATTTCATCGCCGACCTCCGTATCCTGTTCAGTTCAAAAATTGTTTACATGACAAAATAAAATGAATACTCTGGAGGAAGAGTAGGTGAGAAAAGGTCTGTCAGTGAGAAACCACCTATATCGAACTAAGAATGAAGAATTGCAAAGGACTTGGAATCGACCAGGGTTCCTATAAGATTTAAGTTTTGTGTGTGTGTGTGTGTGTGTGTGTGTGTGTAGAGGGGACTTCAAGAAATGCAAGCGGTGCTAGTTACAAAGAAAGGAGAAAGAATGTGATATCTGCTCTGCTCGTGTAAGAAGGGAGGTAACGACAGACGAAGACACGACGAACGACCTTACGACGATGACGTCACAACCACGTGGCGAGAGTTAGGACTGGGAGCTGGACGTATAAACCTCAAAGGGAATGGGAGGGAGGCTGGGGTGGTGGTGGTGGGTAGTGTGTGTGTATGTGTGTGTGTGTGTGTGTGTGTGTGTGTGTGTGTGTGAACGGTCTGAGGACCAGTAGACGGCTGGTAGGCAATATGAAGACAAAACGTGAAAATACACCTATTCCGGAACAACAACAACAACAAAGGAGGGGTGGGATGTGGGGGCAGGGATATGGGGTGGCGGAGTACGGGGATAGAGGATGGGGGAGGGAGGGGGGATAAGGCCTGAGCTTCTTTGCGAACAGAGTTAACCTTCTTTTTAATTTATGAGTCAAGCAGATACAGAAACCCCATACAATGTTCGAGTTGAAGCGTTCACCAAGATACCGAGATTGATTCTGACTGTCTGCGTAACAGGCGCACCGTCTCTCATCCCGGGTTTTGGTCTTTATTTCTCCCCCCCCCCCCCCCCCTTTTTTTTTTTTTTTTTTTTTTTTTTTTTTTTTACTTTTTAATTTATGAGTCAAGCAGATATGGAAACCCCTACAATGTTTGAGTTGAAGCGTTCACCCAAGATACCGAGATTGATTCTGACTGTCTGCGTAACAGGCGCACCGTCTCTCATCCGGGTTTTGGTCTTTATTCTTCCCCCCCCCCCCCCCCCCCCCCCCCCCCCTTTTTTTTTTTTTTTTACTTTTTTTTTTGATTGAACAATTAAACTGACTGATGAGACAGTACTGCTTAAGGCGTGCCCACCAAAAGCATCTACTGCATGAAAGCGGCGGAGACACTCTAGCTGAACGGGAGCTCAAGCACAGAATACTTCTTACAGATTTCAGAACTTCTGTCTGTTGGTCAGCCACATGTGTTTTCCCTACACAGTTGATTTTCTGTGTCGATGGCATGGGTTACAGTTTAAAAATAGCAAAAGACAAGGTACTTGTAATTTGAGAAATTAATTTGTGGTCGCACACATTCACAGCAAATAAACAATAATTTTGTCACATTACCCATTTTCTCACATATGACATACATTCATATAAAGGAATTTGGATTTCAATTAAACATCTCCTCGGTTCATAAAATCAATGGACAGGGGAATAAAAACTTTGTTTAAATCTGACACTTCTGCATTTAACCGATCGATATCTTCGTCCTGACTGAAGAAGGTCATACTGATTTGCAAGAACGTGGGTCTGGTCACACGCAATCTTCTTCGCTTTACAAACAACACGGCACCTGTACAGTAAATGAGAAAGTTAAAACAGATTCCAAGAAGCATGAATAAAATGTCCGAAGAATGTCAGTATTCACATGAAATGATCGCAGCTGGCGAAGACAATATAATCTGGTTTGACATTTTTTGTGGACATACTCAACATGGGATTTAAAATTCAGCTTATTATCTATAAAAGTTCCTAAATATTTGTATGATTCAACACGTTCTACTTCAGCACCTTTGATAAAAAAGCGGTGGTTTTGATATCGAACAGCCACCATACCCTCCCCCCCCCTCCCCCCGCACCATTTTCTCCCACCCACCCACCCCTGTTTCTGCCATATCCCCTTTGGTGGGAGTTAACTTTAAACATGAATGTAACCTGGAAACTCTGATTCACTGGGCGTCTGATTCGACATTTGCCAATGTAAGAAAGTGGGTTAGAGTTTTAGAGCAAATATAAAATCGAAACATACATGCGCTCATGCAAAT
>JADBJO010019421.1:0-33311 GCA_016801955.1 Conus betulinus | reverse complement strand
AACAAAAACACCCAAAAAAAATCAAAAGAATGTTCAAAAAAGTGTTTTTCCCTTGTTTTTCTTAAGCAACATGGGTATTATCGAGAGGAAGACCCGTTTACAGAAAAAAAAAAAACCAGCTGTGATCGTTTTCAAACGCAAAGGGATCAGCAAAACTGAGAAAATTGTTATAATCCCGGGATCACAACTCCCCCTCCACCGAAAAATGGAAGAAAGTTATCATTCTTAAGGATAACACCCATCACTGTTTTCTTTGGAAAAAAGTGAAACACTCGCTCTTCACAGCGAAAAGAGGGAAAACAACTATCATCCTTGGAAAAAGAGTTGACCGCTTAATCCCATTTTTTAGGTTATAGCCGTGTACAGATGCGTTCTGCCTATGAAGTTAGTATGCTCACAAATAAGCCCTCTGTTGTTGGTACGAATGCCAGGCACAATGCATGCCATGACCAAGAAGGAACTTTTTTTATCTCTGATTCGTTAAGCAGCATCGTTAGGCATGCATGGGATGGTAGCAGCGCTGGCCTCTGTCCGCAAAGCTGGGAGAACAACGGAGACTGTGGAAGCATACCAGTGTCTAAAGGCACAACAGCTGCTTTCCTCACGGAAACAGCTATGATCCTCGAAGAAAATGGCAAAAGGAGGGAAAATACTAATTATCCCGAGGGTCACAGATAGTTCGCTCTGGATCGGAACTGCTTTCCCAGTATTCCTGAGGATAATGGTCGTTTTCCCTGAGGATCACAGATATTTTCCCCATTTTGCTTGGGAAAACTGTTCTAATTGTTTTCCCGGGGAAAAAACAGATATTATCGTGATGAAAAAGTTGTTAACAGGGGAAAACAGATGTTTACCATGACAAGGACAAATACGGTTAACAAAACACAGGAAAATGATCATGATCACAAAGATTATGACTGTTTTTCTACCTACGTTGTTTTTCCTTAGGAAAAATAGGGAAAACAGTTGGGATCCTGAGGGATAATGCCGAAAATAATGTTTTTTCCATGAGGAAATTAGGAGAAAATACTTGTCCTCCTGAGGAAAAAAACAGGTATCATAAAAACAGCTATCATCCTGAGGAAAAACAGCTATCCTCCTGAGAAAAAAAAGCAGCTATCATTCTGAGAAAAAACAGCTGTCATCCTGAGGAAAACAGCTGTGATCCTGAGGAAAACAACTATCATCCTGAGGAAATCAGCTATCATACTGAGAAAAACAGCTGTGATCCTGAGGAAAACAGCTATCGTCCTGAGGAAAACAGCTATCGTCCTGAGGAAAACAGCCATCATCCTGAGGAAAACAGCTGTGATCCTGAGGAAAACAGCTATCATCTTGAGGAAACAGCTATCATCCTGAGAAAAACAGCTGTGATCCTAAGGAAAACAGCTATCATCCTGAGGGAAAAAAGCTGTGATCCTGTGAAAAACAGCAATCATCCCGAGGAAAAAGGCTGTGATCCTGTGAAAAACAGCAATCATCCTGAGGAAAACAGCTGTGATCCTGAGGAAAACAGCTGTGATCTTGAGGAAAACAGCTGTGATCCTGAGGAAAACAGCAATCATCCTGAGGAAAATAGCTATCGTCCTGAGAAAACAGCTATCATCCTGAGGAAAACAGCTATCGTCCTGAGGAAACAGCTATCGTCCTGAGGAAAACAGCTATCATCCTGAGAAATTTTAAATAAATGTCAGCGAACCGCCCAGAGAAACGTGGACAAACGAGTCAAAAGACAAACCACAACGCGTTTCGACCTCTTAGGTCTTCTTCAGGTGCAACAAAAATTAAACAAATAACGAAAATGCACTTAGCTTTGATCGCTTCTGTGTTTCAGCGCAAGAAAGAAGGCGCTGAACACAGAAGCGATCAAAGCTAAGTGCATTTTTGTTATTGTTTAATTTTTGTTGCACCGAACTAAGAGGTCGAAACGCGTTGTGGTTTGTCTTGTGACTCGTTTGTCCCACGTTTCTCTGGGCGGTTCGCTGACATTTATTTAAGATTGTTTAGATTTCCGCCTGCAGTCGTTTCACTTTGCAACTATCATCCTGAGGAAAACGGCTATCGTCCTGAGGAAAACAGCTGTGATCCTCTGGGATAACACAATCCCGTTTTCCAAGGGGAAAAATATTATCGGCTTGTAAAGCTCGTACACACCAATAGGACAACATGCTCGTGTTGCGACGCCACACACCCCACCCCCTACGTGTATAACAATATCACCGTTGCCCTCTCCCTCTGAACCTCGGCGAGAGGGGTTATGAATATGAACGGAGGAAAACAGAAACAGACAAGGTTAGGCCCCTTCTCTTGTCCGTAGGTCTGGTTTGTGAGAGATAAGCTATTAAACCGCAGGTTTATCCTCGATTGAAACAGGTCAACGCTAGGCTGTACCTGTAGCTGAAGAAAGCATACGGCAGGATTTCTGGATCCGGTTTTCATTGTTCTGCATCCAGATACACTGATCTTTGCCTTGGTGCTGAGTTCTCTCTGCCCAGAAAGAAAAAAAAAACACTCATCCATACATCATAATAAATAAACCAGTTTACTTGTAAGGATCAAAACGACTGGCACACATATAATATTAAAACAATCTACAGCACGCATATAATGAGTACAATCTACAGCACAGATATAATTAACACAATCTAAATTAATACAATCTACAGCACACATATAACCAATACAATCTACAGCACACATATAATTAATACAATCTAGTGTTGTCAGTGATAATGTGAGCATGTTTCCCTCATATCTTTTTAAATGCACTTCAAAAAAAAAAAATGCTGTTGTAGGTTCCAAACAATGAAGCATCCTTTCTGCCCACAACCTCCAGGCTCAGCTTCAGTAGTAATGGATATAAGCTATCTCAGTTTCAGTTTCATCAAGGATGGATAAATGACTTAATGTCTAATATCGAGAATTTAAGAAGATGATCTCGTGGCTGCGACTCTGCTCAAACCTGTGCATTAGCTCAACCCACTGGGTACCTACCTAACCTTGTCCGAGTCATTACTGTCATTGTATGTGTATGCAGTGGGTGTACACGAGCGTGTGTGTGTGTGTGTGTGTGTGTGTGTGTGTGCGTGCGTGCGTGCGTGTGTGCGTGCGTGTGTGTGTGTGTGTGTGTATGTGTGTGTGCGCATGATTTTCCAGAAATATAGGTCATTTCCCCACTCTTATGGCATGTCATTCATGATACGATTGCTGCGGTTGGAAGAATAAAACCTATTCCAATGCAGGAGTTCGAATTCTTCATGCCGGGTCAAAATGGTCAATTACCGTGTTCTGGGAGTTGTTATAAGGTCCTTTTCTAAATTTGGTCTCTGCATTGCATTTGTTTGTTTGATAACACAGCGATGATTTAATTACACAAAAAATAAAACATGTACAAGCACGACGCATCTTATCATTATACATTGCTCTAAAACATCCTATGCACCACCATCATTGTACACTCCTGGAAAAAACAACACAGTAACCAATGCATATCAAGCAACAGTCCCTCCCTTTTTGTGAGTAGTAAAGTGTGGTAGTGTTACACATGCAGTTGGTAGTGCTACACATGCATTCGTTACCAGCATCAGAATTTTTCTGAGTAATATGTGGGCCTATGGATCATATGTGTAGACTATGTCATATCTTTCTGTGCTAGTTTGGCGGTGTTTAAGACAAGTCTTGGGAAAGGACAGTCCATTACTACAAAACAAGCGAGAAAATCTGGTTTCATGTTGCTTTTTTTTTTTAACCCAAGAGTAACATAATTTCTGTGTACACGATTTCTAGTGACTAAAACGAGACCACAGAAGATAAAACTCGCCTCTCTTTTGTTGTTCGAAAGCATGTATGATGGGCATGAACAAGACCAAGCCAGCCAGGAACACACACACACACAAACAAGCCCGCGCGGCATGTGACAGTTACGACACTCCATCCCGCACAAGACTGACGTGCTTCCCTCGGGCCATTTTGGCCTCAAACGCTCTGCCACATGAGTTGTAATATCTGAGTCATTGGCCTGCTTCAGGCCCAACTGGCCTCTCTCCTTTGATTCTACAAAACACCCTTCACTCATCACAACCCCCTCTCAACCACCACCACCACCCCATCCCAGGAACACTCTTTCAGTCTTCTTGATAAACTGCTTAAGTTTTTGTAGCTAAGGATTGCATGTTACTATCGCCTGTGGAAATGGCATCATGTCGCGGTCCACTGACTGGCTGAGTCAACGAGTTGTGGCAACAGGCTGGCGCTCCAAATTTGCAACATCCTGAGAAAAAAAAAAAAAATCCCACCACACATACAAATCGAAATGTTGAGTTGGTCATTAAATGAAAGAAGAAGAAGAAGAAATATAACACAAGAAATGCAAGACCCCCCCCCCCCCCCCTTCCTTCCCCCCCCCCCCCCCCCCCCCAACCTCCCATCACATTTTACCCATGTAGGCGTAATTCCTTATGAACAAAAAATGACTTAACGAAATTTATCTGATTGTAATTTGATCGCTTAATTTCAAGTCGGAGCACATTCCGATAATTTCAGTCGGATATCCTATGGCACTTGAAACTGGATTCGAAAAAGCTTTTTTTTCATTTTGTAAATTTGTGTTACATGCAGAAAGTAGTAAAAGGTTTTAGTCTGGGGAAGTGATCTCTGCTTTTTATGCAAGCATCCGAAAGATTTGCTAGTCAGTGAGTAGACAATGTGATCCATATTATACCATTTATGTTTCTTCTTTGCATAAAGATCTTAAAATGTAAAATAAAAGAAAATAAGAAGTTATGGTCACAAACACCATTGACTTAAAAATGAAAAATGATCAGTTTGCTGATTATAATTATGTCCTTTACCTGGATTATCATATAAACCCATTTTCGCAATTCTTTAAAACTTTGAAAATAAGTCTGGGCTTTCACTTCACTTAATCATGGGAAAACGAGGTTACAGTAATCATGATTTACTGCAAATAAAAAGGTTGGATATTGAAATACCATCTTTTAAAGTAAGCCTAGAGGTTTCGGGAATCAGGATCCTGATGACTGCATTTAGCTAGCCATTGGGCTTATAAAATTCCCTCTTAACAACATGATTGCTACTTTTTAAAAGTCTTTGTGTGATATCCTAGGAGTTCAGAGACGCTCATTCGTCATACTCATACTTTTCGTCGTATGGAGATGGCCTTCAAGTCTCCCCGGTGCTCTGACCTTTCTTTTTATTTTCTCTTTCCACAGGGGTGGTATCAGCATTTCTTGTTAATAGGCAGCAACCAAGTATCCTCTGTTATACTATAGGATGAGGCTTCAGAAAATTGACAGCACATTTAACATAGTGATCCAAACACATGAACATAAGCATTCATCTAATCCACAACACTTCACGATGTTTGTTGATGCCCTTGCCGCGTTCAAAAGACACCCTATGCGGCTATGCCAAACGTCAGGTACTTCCACATAAAGTTTCCTGTTAGCATCATATCTGTTCCTTTCATTTCATGTTGTATATTGTCCATTTATGACCGCATAGGGCGTATCACACAGCTGTTACTATGTCAAACTCAATCCCAAATATGCATGTCCTCCCCCCCCCCCCCCCCCCCCCCCCCCCCCCCCCCTCAAAAAAAAAAATGTCAGTTAATTCTATATGTGAGCAAAGTGAGGGCATGCAAAGGTGTTGCAGGTGGCGTCATTCTCTCGCGGTGCACTCAGCAATTCTTTTTGTAGTTTCAACCTTTATGTGGAGTACGTCACAGACACAAGGAATAGCCGTAAGGCCCAATCTCACAGCTTGCGATGTTGCAGCACCCTGAGCCCTATCAGAGACATGTTCTCAAGTCTGTTTTGTTACCATGCAAACTATCAACTTAAAGCTCTCTGCAAGTGAAGAACATTTGGAATGCTGCAGTCATAACGCTTGCCGAAACTATCCCATTCTTCTAAATCAGATCAAGAGGTTTCATTAACTGAACACGTTTAAATCACACCGGTCGTACTGCGATGCCACTCCACAAACCGCGTTGGTGTAAGGAAACGTTTACGTCACAGCAACTCAGGCTGGAAGATAGCGGCTATGAAAATGGTAGCTCCGTACAGATGCACAGTGCACCCTGTGTCATCCGCCATCATAGACCTAGCAGACAAGGAATCAGTCTACATAGTTACAGTAAACAGATTCATCCCCTCACACACACACACACACACACACACACACACACACACACACACAAGACTGCATAAAACTTGATCTGTTTTCCACAATATTTTAGATCAAATGACAATCATTTACGTTTTTATTAATTAAGAAAAACACATCTTGTGCAATATTCCTCACTTAAGTCTTCACGAATTTCTAAAACGCTTATGTGTAACTTCATACAAATCACGTGGTCAGCTCAATATTCCCACGCATCAATAGTTCATCTGCTCAATACTCCCCCCTGCTTGATACTTTTGTTTGATACTCCCAAAGGTGTGTGTGTGTGTGTGTGTGTGTGTGTGCACTCGTGCTTTTATCTTCAGTTGTAGTGTGGGGAAGATTTCCTTTTGCATCCCTCTCCACCAGAACAAGAGCTCTTTCCATAACGGGAAGGAGAGTAACAAGCATGGTGAGTATCGAGCAGGGGAAATACAGGACAGGGCAAGTGTCCAGCCATTGGAGTATAGCTCAGTGACAAGCAGAGGAGTAGCGAGCAGGGTGATTACCGAGCTGGGAGAGTATTGAAGAGTATTGAGAGTGGGAGAATATAGAGCGGTGGGCGTAACGATGCACCTTCCAAATCCCACACTTCAAAAGGACATACTTCATAGTGAGTGGCTCACCACATGGCATGCACCTTTGAGCCGCTCACCTTTTGAAAGATACGAATATGTTTAAAAGGAGCGCTTTGAATGCAATCAGCACAGACCTTTTTTTTTTTTTTCTACCATCGAAGTACTATAGAAACTGTAAGGTTCATTCCAGTCTGAAAATTTTGTCTTGTCAGACATCTTTAGCGCGACTGAAAACTTTGAGTTTCAGATCTATGTTTTAGAACAGATGATCTGGTCAATCTCTTTACTGGTGGCATTCTTAGCAAGATGATCAGCCATTTCAATGCCTCAAATGCCAACTTGACCATGAGCATCGAATATGAAGTTAAAACAGAGAGAGAGAGAGAGAGATCTGTGGAGAGATACAGGGACAATCCCAGGAAAGATAGGTTCTTGTGTAACCTCTGGACTACAACTCAAATTAACAGAACATTCCTTTCTTTTGTGATGATAAAGTTGGAAAAGGCCAGCCCAAGCAAAGTCGGACTTATTTGATTGAATATGTATATGTGTTCATTTGTATATGTTAATCTGTCTTGCATACACCTATAAAGTTTTGTAGGAAAAATTGCACTTAACTGGTTTTATTCTATTTGTTGAACACACATTATTTCATGTTGGACCTATTTCTTATTCTGCCTGTCTCCCGGAACACAAGCACTTTAAAGTGTATAAACCAAAGGTGAATTACTCCTGGGCCACAACGGAGTATTTTTTAACAATCACGAGAAAATTAAAAAATATCTTTCACTGACTAGCAACAGAAAGCTGCTTTTTCCACCACTTGTAAGAGAGAGGGTGGAGGTGAATGTTCATATGAAAACTATTCTTTTAATGGTGAAAACCCTCTTCAGTTCTTCCCCTTCGAGGACCACACTTTCTACCCCTGTTCGTCAGGATTGGGGGGGGGGGGGGGGGGGGGGGGGTAGTAGAACTCATAGGAATTGCTGAAATAAAAATTGCTCAATATTTTTCATTCCCTTTCTCTATTCCAAATTTTTGACAAAAGAACTAAATTAAGAGCAAACTAGGCGGATTGAACTGCCGTCCAGGAAGACGACTTTGTGGCTGTTGTGTCCGTGCTTATGTTATATAGCATTGTGTTGGAGTGATCCTCTAACCAGTCTTACATGCTTGTTTTAATGTTACATAACATTGTGTTTGATTGATGCTCTAATCAGTCTAACTTGACACTAACATTTTGAGATTGTTTGCAATTAACCACTGCACAAAGGCATTGATTAGGAAGCTTTTCCGCTGCCGTACGGGTTTTCTGTTGTATTTGGACTGTAACTGTCGCGAAATCTTTCGAAAAGTAACAGAGTTAAACGTGTTTCGATCTTTTGTTTTCTTTTTTGCTTTCGATTTATGGAAATGGCCGCGTGCGTCCAACCTGTCTTCTTAAAATCAAGAGACATTCCTGTCTCTACCAGTAACCGACCAGCCACTGTTCTGGAGATCTGCCCAGCTGCAGAACGCATCGCCAGACAAGGTTCTATTGTTGGTGCGCAGCAGATTGGAGGGTTGTGAAGGGTCTGCTCGGCTGCTGAAGACGCGAGATCCCAACTGCTTGTGCAAGGTATTCGCCTCAGAGGTACAGTGCCACAGGTAGTTAACACTAACCTTATATTTTGAGAGGCCTGTCAGAAGAAGAGAAACCTGCCACTAAAGTCTTCATGGACAATATTCCCATCTCTGTGGCTGGCAGCGAGAGTGAGCATGCTCTTCTTAAAGCAAGGTGCGAACTTCGCTCTGCTTTGAAATGTGAAAGAGCGAGAGACAACGACAATAAACAGACACGATTTCTCACCGTCTTCGTGTTTATAGCAGTCCCGTCTGCTCCCCCCCCCCCCCCCCCCCCCCCCCCCCCCCCCCCCCCCCCCCCCCCCCCCCCCCCCCCCCCCCCCCCCCAGCAAAATTTTAGCACAAAGAGCAGAAACTGGTGAAAAGGCCAGTAGTATGTTGTAGTTCTAACTGTTTGGGAGATAATCACCACGCATCTGTATGCGTGAAAGATGTTGTGTGCAGGGCATGTAAGAAGATGGGGCACAAACGAGGGGATCCTGCCTGTGACCCTATTGTGTCTGATCAGCGAAGCAGAGAACGTGTATGTGTGAATGATTAAGAGAATGGGAATAAGAGCGAGAGGGAGCAGGGAGAGGATGAAACAGAGGACAAAGAGTGTAATGTGCAGGGAGAGGAGACAAGGGGAGAACGATCCGACACACAACAGGCTACGTTGGGATGTTCCTTGGAGCTGCACAGTCCGCTTCGCCACCATTCGGAAACTCCTAGGCAACGCCGGTCTCGAGAGGGCGCCAGTCCTGATAAAAGTGGATTTAAAAAAACAAAAACAAAAAAAAACCGCCCTCTCAAGCCAGCAAAACAAGGTGGACGGCGTTCCTGCCGCCAGAAAACATCACATGATGACCGTTCTGGTGTAGACGTGCGGCGCTAACGTCCGGTACTGTTTGGACTGATATATGTATGACAACCTGTCGCTCGGAAACCGATTGCGAGTTTGAAAAGCCTCTCTTACGTTTAAATATGAAGATTTTAGATAAATTTGTAGGAAAAGAACATATATAAGACATAAAGAACTGAAGACATACTCTTATACATCAAATCCACATAACTTCGCTGAATTGTTGAGGATTAAATATTAAATATGAAAGAAGATCAATTTTTCATTTCTTGAAAAATGGAAAGTTTGATTTGGTCTCTCTACAAGAAGTTCATACAACTGACAGCGATGTATCTGTGTGGGAAAAAGAATGGGGAGGTAACCTTTTTTTTATAACGGAGGTATCACTAGGAGCAAGGGAAAAGTCATTTTAATTGCTAAACATTTCCCAGGCAAAGCTACATTAGCAATGGAACAAACTAGTATCTTGATAGTTTCAGTCACATGCGTTAAATACGACTTCTACTTAGCAAACATATCTGCTCCAAATAATAGTGCTGAAAAAAAAAAAGATTTTTAAATTATACGCAAAAAGTAAAAAGTTACAGTGATAAAAAAATATTTTGTTTTGGAGACTTTAACTGCGTTCATAGCAATGTTCTTGATATGGTATCCGGCAAGCCTCACCATGAAAATAAAGTTCGGGGTCTCAATGAGATAACGAAAGACCTTCAACTGAGTGATGCTTCGAGTGCATTTCACGCTAATGAATATGATTATACATGGCACTGGTGCAGTTCATTTATAGCACGTAGGCTTGACTGTTGTTTTACAACAGAGGATGTATTAAGTGATTGTGTATCATGTGAACATCTGACCATTCCCTACTCGGACCATAAGGTTGTGATAGTTGAACTGAACAAGTATGAATTCATTCGTGTACCAAGTTATTTGAAATTTAACAATAGCTCTTTAAAGAGGAGAACACACACACACACACACACACACACACACACACACACACACAGAGAGAGAGAGAGAGAGAGAGAGAGAGAGAGAGAAGAGAGAGAGAGAGAAGTAAGCATTTACTGTTAGATAATACATATAGACAAAGCAACCTTAATGGAAAAATGTCACTGCAAGAACTCAAAATGCAAGTCTAAGCGTACCAATAAAACAAAATTTCTCTCTCTCTCTCTCTCTCTCTCTCTCTCTCTCTCTCTCTCTCTCTCTCTCTCTCTCTCTCATACACACACACACACACACACACACACACACACACACACACACGTAACCCATATACTGAACACACACTCATTGACTCAATCCGACATGACACACACACACACACACACACACACACACACACACACACTCACTCACTCACAAAGCTACAAGTCCAATCAGGGATGAAAGGACTACACAGACGGGGTTCCTTTCAGTTTAATTGGAGCCCAGTAGACCACACAAGGCCCCTTTCTGGGATGTCATCACACAAATAAAAATGAAAAAAAATCTAAGCGGCATCCAAATCTTTGAATAAAAACTGCTTGTTAAGAAAAAAGCAAAATATGTTACACGTTAAAACTATTTCACTTTTATCACATAACATTTTAGTTAACTACTAGACATCCTTAAGTGGATGTTAAGGGCATGAGTTATCCCCCTAAATTTATCACCCCTGATCATGGTAATCTAATTCAGTGTTTAGGGGTTAAAATCTCATTTATGGTTATTGAACATCACGCATATTTCCCCTGAATGGCTTCCATTCTCAATATGATTGATTTTCGAAGAGCTGCGATACAGGTCATTTGTCACATGAGATGCCTTGAATCATGTTGTCAGAAAAGAATGTTTGGGCACATTTTTACATATCGACTACGTCTTTTCTCATAGTGCACATGGTGTTTACATCTTTTCTTACCGTCAGTCACTAATTTTGACAGCAAAAACAAATGACATTGTATCCTTGCATGTCACATACTCATTGTGATGAGCTGCATGACATATCCAAGAAGGACTGGCTCCAACCGTGTAACTTCGGCTTCAGCTTTCTTGAAAATACATTGTGCTTGCTCTGCTGTGTGCAGCATGCAAAGTCTACAACTTTTGACAGCATGTGTCAAAATGAAGATTATAGTGCGTACTTTCGTGTGTCTTTTTGTATGTTTGTTTGTGGACCATGACATTCGTGTCTAAACACAAATATAAGGTAAATATGACAGTTTACTGTTGTTGTTTTTTTAAGGATTAGTCTGGCGTATTTATGCCACCAAAGGAAGTCACTCTGAATAACTATTTGCAACAAAAAGCATTCATCCCAAAATTCATTTGAACCTTTCCTTTGTATATCATAACATGTGATCACTCAACCAACCTGCAGCTTTGATCGCGTTCGTAAGACCGACATTAATGTACATCGCAGCACAGCAACTCGCAACCTGCATACTGCAACTGGCGTTAGTGCTTGCATGTGTTTCTTGCCTTGTTCAAGATCTGTTTTGGCCTCATAAATTAGTGTTTGTCTCAACACAGGCACATGAGATTTGACACAACTGGTCAACAGCTGATTTTTGTCTCTCAGTTCATCAGTATTCTTCACCTCAGCACACAAATGCTTGACTAAACAGAACTTTGACTTCTTTCCCAATAACATTTCTGCAGGCTCAGTATGAAAAACATGTCAGCGACTGCTAATCTTTCTTTAAGTAAAAAAAAAAAAAAGCAATAAAAAATTTGGACTTACTATATTTTAAGTCTTGTGCTTTTAGCAATGTAAAGCCTGTCTTCCCTGATCTGTTTATAAAGCCAACAGCATGCACATTCTAAGAGTGAGATCTGTCAGTGACATTTCAGACATTCCCAGGAGAGAACCTAAATAATACAGAACCTTTCCATCCCGCTGGTATTTTGGGAAGTGCTGGTTTTCCCGCAAGAATTCCTTTGACAATATAGGATACTGATTTGGAGCCCACCATTCTCTCTCTGTATGAATGCACACAGCCAGAGTGACAGGTCCCCAGCAGTAAATGACGAGAGCTGTTGACTGGCTGGAAAGGCCTTGTTGGCTGTGTTTCCTGATGGTCCAGATATGCTATCAGCCTGACAGTCTTCCTGAGAGGGTGCTCCATCTTGGGATGACTGGGGGGTATCAGAAATCCCCTGCCTCTCAGTAGGACAAGCTCTTAGCACTAAGTGCCACATGTATATCGGCCCACAAGGCATCACTATTACCCCCATGCACTAGTCTCGTTGCATTTCTTTTTCTTTTTTATGGGGTGGGGATGGGGTTAGAGGGGGTAGCATATGAGTAATGATCCTGGAAGTAGAAATGTACAGAAATCAACAAAAGTTCGTCTATACTGATGAGAAGTCATCTACGGCATGCATATGAGGGTCTGGTCTAAAAGTGGCAGAGCGGTCAACCTATGTGCTTTCACCAGGAAGCAAGTGGGTTAATGTCAGATTCTTCTGGGAAGGCATATTCAGCACTAAGCTAACACCCATTCTTCATCATAAGGAACAGTATAAGACTTGCATGAAGTGGAATAATTATATGTAGTGGATAGGTATATGTTCTTATCAATGCACTATTCCCAGATCAAGTGAAGCTGTAGTTTTCATACACGATAGCTGTTGTGTCAACCACCTAAATGCACACTTGTCTACTGCACTCTTGTTTCTGGAAACCCTGTAATGCACCAACAACAGCAACGACAAAAAGCAGATTTAATTTTCAAACAACAAATATGGGATTTTGCTTCTTCAGGCAACCATACCATTCCTAAGTAAACTCCATTACAAGCACATCCCTTACAGATAAAGTAACATCAGAGATAATCACATCCATTTAAGCTTTAAAAAGAATCTCAATGCATGCAACAACGATATCATTGATCTACCATTGTTGTTCTGTCTTTGCTCAAGCGTACAGACTCACACCATTGTCAAAATCACTCCTTTCACAAGGCACGGCTCTCGTTTTATGTGTCTGAAGAGTGCAATACCGTAATGGTTGGAAATTAGCGCATCCAAAAGATTGTGTAACCTATAATGAGATTAAGGGCACCTTTGCTCTTCCTGTCCTCCCCCTCCCCCTTCTCCTTTTTCTTCCTCTCTTCCGTTAGTATTAGTACTGTTATCATTACTATAATTGATATTAGTTTTTTTTAATCATATTTCTGTATCATGCTTTTATTATCAGTACTATTGTTACCATTACCATTACTGTTGTTCGCATTATTATCATTATCATCAATACCATTGTTAGTATTGATATTACCATCATTAAATCATCACCATTGTCACTGCCAGTAACACTGGTGCCATGGCAACCATGCTGTTTGACAATCTTATAACCCCTATCATTCTCTCATACCACACAACTGCTATGGCCATATTATCACCAAAAGTGGTAGTAATCCTCTCTTTATTTTTTTAATATTTTGATCACTATCATTATTATCATTCTGATCAGTATGACTATTATCATCATCACTACCACGACACACACGCTGTCTCCTTCCCGCCAGCCTTGTTTGCATTCAACGCCCATCTTGCGCCGAATTGAATGAAGTGATTGCTCATTCTTTTTTTTTGTTCTGAGTGTTGTGTATCTTGCCTGAACGAATCCTAAGAGGTCGAAACACATTACGTTTTATCTTGTGATTCGTTTGTCTACATTTTTCGACAAACCCTTATAAATTTTTCATCAAATTTGTTTAGATTTCCACCTGCAGTCACCTCACGAAGCAACTGGATTTTTTTTTTTTTTTTTTTTTGTCAGCCAATTTTCACCAAAATGGCTTCATACACTTTTTTCTTTTTCTTTTCTTCAAAACCGTTCCCACAATATCAAACCTCTACAGCCAAATACTTCCTTGGTGACAAACCATGTGCATGTATCCTTATGTGCAGCTTGAATCTTTTACTGTTGTAACATCATTGAATTCTTTCAAGTTATCTATGGCACATAAACCCACTTTACTTTTTCTATATCTTTTTTTTTTTTCAAAGATAAAACAGTTATTTTTCTTTTTCTATCATAACTATTGTCAAATTTCTGCTAGTCTCTACACGGCACTAAGTCAGCAATGAAAAATAAGTTGAAGCTGGGACAGTCATTCTGAACTGAAAAGCATAGTTAACAGGTAATGTGTAACATTTAGACCAACATCTAACAAAAAATGCCTTTATTCCATAACAAACTGAAGAACAGCTCACAAACAGAGGGGAAATGGGGGCGGGAAGTGGGGGGGGGGGGGGGGAGGTGGGGAGAGACTTTAATAAGTCTTCTCCATGAATTCATGTATGGTAAATACTTTTTTTTAATACATATGTACTACATGGTGTGAAACAGTAGAATGACTAATTTACAAAAACATAGCAAGCTTCTTCAGCCCACAGAAGCAGTGCTATACCATCATAGAAATGTTTTCATGCATACTGCACAGATTGCAGACAATGAACTGGATGTTGGGGCAATGCCAGTGGCAGGTGTTGGTCTCTCACCAGTGATTGTTATGATTGTTACATGCTATCCGGAAGGGAACAAAAATCATCCATGGACCAGTGAAGAGAATATCAAACTACAAATACCATTTCTGTGCGATAGTCCACAGAAAATAAACATAAAAAAAACACATACTCATACATTTCTGCCCACTCTCCATCATTCAGCCTGTTAACATTGGTCTGTGTCTGTTCATAGTGAATCACAAAAATTCAAAGATACTGTGTGAAAACAAAAGATGATGAGTTGTCTATGAAAAGAAAGGTAAATGGAGACATATATGAAAGAAACAATTCTTTAAAAAGTTTTAGACAAGAAAAAATGGAATCACATGCACTTGAAATGTCACAACTGTTGTTAACCAACAGTCAATGTCTTTTAAAGTCCTATACTTGGTATAATGATTCAACTGAGCTCCAAAACCAACTTTTGGATTATACCATTGACAGTATCATAGCACCTACTACAACAAAAGTATACTCAAGGTTTTGCTGTGAAAAAAATACTGAGACAATACATGCAACTTTAAATATTTTTCCCCTCAATTTCAAGTTGTTGTTTTTTTTTTAACACATAAGATCCATTTTTGAAACATCTAAGTCATTCTAAAATTAGTATTAAAAACAAAAGGAAAGAAAAAAAACAAGTAGGTAAATTAATCACCGACATATCAACATAATTATGTTAGCCTGCAAACAATCCATGTAATCTCTGTCATTCCTCTTTAACTGTTCACTGCCCATCCCTAAACATAAACCCCCCATCAAAATGCCATCCTCCATCAAAATGCCGTCCCCCATTAAAATGCCATCTTGACAAGCCACAAAGTGCCCCATCAAGTCTTAAACAATTGAAGAGTAACGTTCACCAGAAAAAAGCTAGCCCACCACCATTTTTCAGCAGCTAAGATTCAGCATTGCTGGAGTCATTAGTGTTTTCTCTGTCATGCCGTGTCAGTGACATGACACTAGCATCACTCATTCCTTGCCCACCACAGCCCAGACCACCATGTCACAGCTCCAACACTAGCATCACTCATTCCTTGCCCACCACAGCCCAGACCACCCTGTCACAGCTCCAACACTAGCATCACTCATTCCATGCCCGCCACAGCCCAGGACTGTGGTGGGCATGGAATGAGCTCCAACACTAGAATCACTCATTCCATGCCCACCACAGCCCAGACCACCCTGTCACAGCTCCAACACTAGCATCACTCATTCCTTGCCCACCACAGCCCAGACCACCCTGTCACAGCTCCAACACTAGCATCACTCATTCCTTGCCCACCACAGCCCAGACCACCCTGTCACAGCTCCAACACTAGCATCACTCAATCCAAGCCCACCACAGCCCAGGTCATCCTGTCACAGCTCCAACACTAGCATCACTCATTCCTTGCCCACCACAGCCCAGACCACCCTGTCACAGCTCCAACACTAGCATCACTCAATCCAAGCCCACCACAGCCCAGGTCATCCTGTCACAGCTCCAACACTAGCATCACTCATTCCTTGTCCACCACAGCCCAGACCACCCTGTCACAGCTCCAACACTAGCATCACTCATTCCATGCCCACCACAGCCCAGACCACCCTGTCACAGCTCCAACACTAGCATCCTACAGGGATCAAACAATGTCAGGTCAGCAGCAACCATTCTTCATTTCATGTTTCCAAACTACATTTTCAAAGAAAGAAAGAAATCAAAAGTATTCTTTGAACAAAAAGATGAATATAAAGAACACCAAAATGTTTAACAGCATTGTTCAAATGATACAGGTAGCTGGTGCCCATTACAGTGGTTAAAAACACAATGCTTACAGACACACTGCCTAATTATGAAACTAGAGCAGTCTAGCAACAATGTAAATGTCTGGAAATGAAAAACGTCTTGAAAGCAAAGCATGATACAGATAAATAAACCACAAAAGAAGAAAGATTCTCTCTCTCTCTCTCTCTCTCTCTCTCTCTCTCTCTCTCTCTCTCTCTCTCTCTCTCTCTCTCTCTCTCACACACACACACACACACACACACACACACACACACACACACACACACACACACCCCTCCCCCTAAAAAAATCATTACAAAAAATAACACATGGCAACAAGACACTGCATCATCCCATTCAGATTCACAGTCAGAACTTACAATTTCTTACTTGCTACAAACTATGTCCTATACTTAGCAAGGGTCATTCATAATCTACTTCAAAAGTTTTTTTGCGTGTTTTTAGTTTTCGGCATAATGGATGCAAACAGTGTAATTGGAACCAAAAAAAAAAAATCAGAAATCTGGGGGTAAAAACTGCCAAATCACAGAATTCACATACAGCCTAATTCATAATTATGCATCACTTTCTAACTGTCAATCAGCTCTCATTGCCATATGAACATATCAAAAATGTTTTATCATTTTCTCTTTTCATACTACACATTCAAATGTGCACTTGCTTCCACTCAGTTTACATACTTTTCCTCTTTTTCCATCTTTTCTTGTAACTGATATGGATGAAACCAAAACACACACACACACACACACACACACACACACACACACACACACACACACACAATGAAGCCAAAAATTAAAATGCCATAAAGCAGTCTGAACATTTGCAGAGTAAAAACACTGCAAGTGCTTAATTCATTTACTTAATAAATAGATAACCAAACTGAGCTGCACTTGCAATAATTTTGTTGGCTGGAGGGAAAAGTTGGAAGAGAAGAAAAAAAGTATCTGGAAGAAAAAGTAGTCATTGAAAACAACAAATTCAACCTGTAAATAAAAAGGGGGTCAAATTAAATTTACCTACACAGCAAAATACACAAAAGGGACCTAATTTAGGGGGGCAAAAAAAAATAATAAAATAATAATAATAACTCTGAGTAAAGATGCGACATTAACCATTTTTTTTAACAAATAATAAATTGCCACACTGTTCAAACCCAATGTGTCTGAATATGCAATACTGAAACCCCTCTCCCCCCCTCTTTGCTCAACCCAGTGTGCCTGAATATGCAATACTGAAACCCCCTCTCCCCCCTCCTTGCTCAACCCAGTGTGCCTGAATATGCAATACTGAAACGCCCTCTCCCCCCCCCCCCCCCCCCCCCTGCTCAACCCAGTGTGCCTGAATATGCAATACTGAAACCCCCTCTACATGAATATGCAATACTGAAACCCCTCCCCCCCCCCCCCCCCCCCCCCCCCCCCCCCCCCCCCCCCCTCAACCCAGTGTGCCTCAATATGCAATACTGAAACTCCCTCTACCTGAATATGCAATACTGAAACCCCCTCTCCCCCCTCCTTGCTCAACCCAGTGTGCCTGAATATGCAATACTGAAAACCCCCTCTCCCCCTCCTTGTTCAACCTAGTGTGCCTGAATATGCAATACTGAACCCCCTCTACCTGAATATGCAATACTGAAACCCCCTCTCCCCCCTCCTTCTTCAACCTAGTGTGCCTGAATATGCAATACTGAAACCCCCTCTCCCCCTCCTTGTTCAACCTAGTGTGCCTGAATATGCAATACTGAAACCCCCTCTCTACCTGAATATGCAATACTGAAACCCCCTCTCCCCCCTCCTTGTTCAACCCAGTGTGCCTGAATATGCAATACTGAAACCCCCTCTCCCCCCTCCTTGCTCAACCCAGTGTGCCTTAATATGCAATACTGAAACCCCCTCTCCCCCCTCCTTGCTCAACCCAGTGTGCCTGAATATGCAATACTGAAACCCCCTCTCCCCCCTCCTTGCTCAACCCAGTGTGCCTTAATATGCAATACTGAACCCCCTCTCCCCCCCTCCTTGTTCAACCCAGTGTGCCTCAATATGCAATACTGAAACCCCCTCCCCCTCCGCCCCAAGCACACACACACACACACACACACACACACACACACACACACACACACACAAATGTGAACTTTTTTTTTTCTTGCCTGCTGCTTTGTATGCTATTGCTCTGTATGGTTTATAATCTATTCATGAAACAAACAAACCTTAAAATACTGGAAAACATGGTTTCTTTCACTTTTTTGTTTTAAACTAAAAATATCACTTATGTTCATCTAAGATCCATTTCCTCTAAAAAGTTTGAACGTGCAGTTTTCAGTTTAAATGTATTAGAACCCTTTCAACCACTCATGACCCTTTGAGGGCTGGTTTCAGTGCGCATCTATGGTGTGTACACAAAGTTAAATCGCTGTTGTGTAAACAAAGTTAAATCGTTGGTGTTTAAACAAAGTTGAATCGTTGGTGTGTAAACAAAGTTAAATCCATGATGTCCCATATCATGCCAATGTAATTCGCAATTGCAAGTGACGGTCTCAAAATGGCTATCATCAACTTACAGTATTTGGTGCTTCAGATCATTATTTGAAAGTTTATTAAAGCTAGACTAAAGAAAACAGTTGTACAGGTAATGCTCAAGTATCTGAACAGAGCCTCTTCATATCAGTCATCAAGGTAGCACCCACTATTCACATCATATAAAAGCTGTCATAATAATCTTCTACACTTGAAAAGACAGCAACAACAGCAGCAGTAGCAACAACAACAGCAACACCCCCACCCCACCCCCCCTCCACCCTACTCCCACACACACAAACAAAAACAAAAGTAAAAGAAAACTATTACTTTCGTCTTAAGAACTCTGAATCTCAGCTTTTTTTCAATTCCTGGTTCAAGAATTCTAGTTATAAACCAACAAAATGAAATTCTGATCATGACATTTACATCGAAATAGTTATGTCACAGTTGAAAGTGTGCTATAACCATTATCATGAAACTGATAGTTTACACAATTGAAATGAAAACCAATCAACACTGAGTTATCCATTTTAATTACAATTATTTTTAATCTAATGAAAAATAAACTCAAAATTCAAGAGAGAACGGATGACTGGGGGAAAGAGTCACAAAGAGACATAGAGAAAGAAGAAAAAACACTGTTTTAATTTACTGAGTTAATTCTGTTAATAGATTTTCAGCATTTTGTAATTGTTTTTCATGTTCAATTATTAAATTCTGCGTACAAGTTAAAATCATCCGCTGTCTTCAACAGTAAATTATGCCCCATTATATTTACAGAGATTACTGTCACTCTCTGATTTTAATTTTCTTTTTCCCCAAACATTTTTGTCCTTCTTTATTCTAGACTAATGTCCAAATAAAGTCTCTCCAACCATAGACTGTTTCTTTCTGGAACATTTTTTTCCCAATATTAGATGCATAAAGCAATGATAAATTGTTTAAATACTGTACTGGTCTCTAACTAAGATGCCTCCCTTTACAGACTCTCTCTCCCCTCTTCACTCCTGCCCACCACCCTGGAACATGTTTGTCTTTATATGAAAACTAACACTGACCTCTAACAAAGGCTTCCAATGAATATCATCCTACTCTAGTCCTTTCTCTTTATCATTTCAACCGTATTACTGAAAAAATGCTTTTCTTTGTCTAAAAGTAGAAATTTATGCCCAATAAATTAACCTTTACACAGCAATGTGAGAGAAAAGCATGCTGAGCAAATAGGAGATGGGACTTCCAATGTCTAAACTTATTTTCTAGTTTCAGGAGAAAAGATTTCTAGAGAAAGATTGACATCACCTAAAGTCAAGGTCAAGTGATTTACCTGCAAATGAGTAGTAGCCATTCATAATTTCTCAGCGCTATCTCCTCCCTCAAAACCTCAATGATGTCATGGTCAAGGGTTCAAGCAATGGAACCTAAACTACATTTACTATGGAAGAGGTACGTGCACTGGCGAGTTAGGAATAGAAAATGCCGATTCAGATGAACAACATTCATATGCTAATGATCCTAAATTGGATGAACTCTCACTGGATAATGAGTGTGACCAAAGCTAGACCAAAACTGAACCCTTAACAACAGCAAGCTGTTGGCTTTGTCATCGACAGCAACTGTGATAGCAGTGGGAGTGTTGGTGCTCTGAGTCACTCAGTTGATCAAGGCCAAACCGTACAGGGTAGAAAGCAACGACCAATACAGAGTTTAAAAAAACTGTTAGCAAGCTGCAGAATGACAGGGCTGAATGAGCCATTGCTTTGTGATTTGAGTAAAAGGCATTAAGTGATTGCTGGCTGTCCTGCAAGAGATGTATAGTGGCCTGTAGATTATTGCATTCAAAGGAGGCACATTTAAGGAAATGATTTGTTGTGTTCAGAACTGACTTCAACAGTGGGCACCGTGCCTGCGTGTGTGCATGTATATGTGCACACGTGTGTTGTGTGACCTTTAGTGCATGGATGTGTGTGTGTGCTTTATGGCTCTGTCTGGGAAAGAGAGAGACAGAGAGCGAGACAGAGAAATATAAAAAAAAAAGTTTTCAGGTTAAGGCACAGCCCTGTACTGGAGCGGTGATACCCGTAATACACATATTATCAATATCAACATGAAAGAAAAGGAAAAGGAAAAAACGTATAAATGAACCATACAACAATATTAAGAATATACAGTATGCAACCTTTTTTGTGCTTCATGACTTTACATAGTAAGACTGAAAAGGATGCTTTCATTTCTTGACACTAGGCGTGGATTTCCTCTAAAATTACAAGTTCAGAGTAACATTTTGGTTACATGAATTTCATTCTAAGATCATGAAAAGCAGGACTGCAAAAAAGGAATGGATCTCATGTACTTTAACTAGATTACATAAACAGCATGTCAATCCAATTGCATACATGGTGCTTTACCTAAAATAATGACAATTAATGTCAGAAAGATCAAATCTAAACTTACTAAGTGCACATTTAATATGTACCTATTCATATCCATTGTAATGTGAATGATTCAATCATATGCATTGTTAAAAATTAAAGAATCTGTATTGCCCAAATCTGTCATTACTACAGATATGATTATGTCACTCCTGCCAACTACATTTGACAATCTTTTCGCAGCATACAATCGCACATTTTTCTATTTCAACTTTTTCTCAAGAACCCAGATTTCCACTTCATATTTAGATAAGATTGGCTGCAACTGCGAGTCAAATAACTTTGAGAGAACTGAAAATGTGTTACACTTCAGTTTATATAAAATAAAGTATAACTATGACTGCCTCTTTGCTCTATTTAAAATATCTGGCTGTGAAACAAAAATCATAGGCTACATGTGTTGATACCACAAGATATTGCCCCCATACTTCATGCCAAATACTGACCTTTATGAAACACAACCACCATATTGGTCTTATTCATATTTACTTTTAATTATAATATGCTTACAGTAGAATACAATGCTATTCAGTTGTCTTTGAAGACAAACAACACTTCTAGACAATAAAGTAATGTCGGCAGCATTACGCAAAATAAATAGCTTCAAAAGGACCAAAGTTACACCATGCCTTCCAGTTTGAATATTTCTGTAGCCAATTCATTTCTGACGGAAGAAAACAAAACTAGGCAACAAACATCGCTTGCTTGTCTCCTTAGATACACATGACAAAATCTGATAATTTGCTTCAGATCCCATTCTTCCTTTTCTGTCACTATACAAACTCTTTACACAATGATGCAATTTACCTTCCATTCCATTCTTTAATGAAATGGGCAGTAACACTCTCCATGAAATGAATCACAGGAGGATTTTTGTAATCTACAAAAGCAATTTAAAACTTCTGATTATTTACAAATTGTTTTTTTTTAATTGTGGCTAGTACGCTAAGCATATGATCAATAAATCATTGTTGAACAATCTGTCTTGAATCCTGCTTGACGTTCTTCAGTTATAGTATTCTGAGATATCCATTTATGTAACTGGCTATTAATAACGGAACTATTGAGTTTACCACACACACACACACACAAAAACAACTGGACAATAGAGTTTACCAGATACATGGCACAAAGAAATACCTTTACAACTGTTTACATCATTTATTTCCCTTATCTTAAATAAAGGCAATATTATGGATTCTTTCCAATCCTCTGGATAAATCCCAGCATCAAACAGAGTGAGTTTCACCAGAATTTTTGGCAAAACTCCATAATGATACCATATGATCCAGCCTTTTACCAGTTTTCCATTCTCTAAATAGCTAGTAATATTTCGTTTCTGGATAATGGGCTATGATACTATTTTCTTCACTGCTTATGGCATCTTCATCATCCTTTTCCAACAAATTTTTAAAAACGTAAGAACCAGTAATGCGCTAGAATATTATTTGCAAGTTGTTATTTCTTTTTCGAGATCTTTTGTGTAGTATTCCATAAAAACTGCTGATTTTTTTTTTACCAAGGACATAAGATCATTCAAAAAGAATCATTCCCATTTTTTTTCTCTAATTTGAAATTTGGTACTCCACTCTTGCAATACAGAATGATGCTCTATCACCTTTATATCCAATGTTTTCAGAAAAGTTCTGATTAACTTACACCTGCATTTTTGTTTAAACCAACATTTATGGAATTTTTTTTTTCTCATAATTTCAGCTTGTTCTCTGACAGTTGTATAAAAGAAAGGCAATGATTCATTAATGTCTTTATGAATTAGATTTTCAGCAGTTTTCAACCTTTTTTTAAAAGACCATTTGGTGAACTGTTGACCATGATATGGGTTCCAGCAATATCATTAAATGAAGTATCCTCTACATTAGAAACAAAACTGCATGTGGCCAAAGCAATATAAGTGGCCAGAATCATCTCTTTCCATATCGTTAAGAGTAACCCTTTCATACGCTGATTCGAACGGGGTAACACATGCTAAAAAGTAGTCTTTTACACTGATCTCCATATCAGAAATGTATGTGAAATGACCTTCGAGGTCACCATTACGTACTATGTTTAGAATTGTCAGTCCAAATATGATACGTATGTCAAGTAATTTCTTTCCTTACAAATTTAATACCTTGTCATGAGAAGATCTTTCAAGGTTACTGTTAATTTCCTTGATGTAATGAATTTACAACTAATGTTTGCATAATACATAAATTCAAATTCGCATACAATCTCTGGGAAAATGTTTTTAGTTCGTGCATGTCACCACAAAATCGTAATTCAATATCAACAAAGGACAAGTTATTGACAACACTATTTTCCAACAATTCTATACCATTATTGAAAACCTTACATGGAGAAAAAGGGCCACAAGCAAAAATTCTTACTAAAAAACAAACAAAAACTATCTTTATCAAGCATGAATAACATTGAATACTGATAGTCAAAAACCATTTAGTACACATACAGAAGAAAACTTTTTTGTACCGTACAAACCAATCCTTCTGAACACCCACCCTCTTTCAAGTCTTTCTGCTTCTTTTATCAATAATTCATGTTCTAGAAAAATATTTTGACTCATACGATTCGGCAAAGGTTTGTACCAAACAAAAAAAAAATCAAAGGAAGAAATGGATTATATAAAATTTCTGTTGTGTAGATTAGGAAAAATCCACACATATTTCCCTACGCGCTATTTACCAGTTTATGCATGCTCTGACCACATGACTTATCTTGTCTTTGTGACTGGACAAATGAGTGTTCTTCTAAACATGATAAACATTTTCAATTCCATGTTTATTTTGCTATGGTCACCAAAGACAAGTGCATGTAATCCTTGCTGCTGTTTATGGTTTTAATGTCATGTCCACGTCAGTAAAACAATCACCGGTACGTCCACAAATTTGATTTTCTGTTGCGCTATAATTATCACCATTCACACAGTCACCCACAAAACAATCCCATTCGAAAGAGCTGTGTCATCGCCACTGTTAACTGCAACTGTACTGAAACATTCAACACTGTTGTTTATTTCATCAGCATGTATACATTCACCATCACAATTTCCCTGCCCTATCATACACTTTTTTCTCTTAAACACTCCATTGTTTCATACACACCAATGTTCACAGTAGATAACATGACATCACTATCCACAATGGAAGACATATCATAAAACATGGCAATCAAAAATCAAATCCACCTTTCCCTGCAGTTTACACATCTGTTGCTGTGTAGCGTTAAAATTTAAACATCGCTGCCCACGTCGATGTCAGTGATAACCTGCGAGGGATTTTCGTCGCTTAGGCCTATCTGTATCAAATAAGAATAGTTCATTGTTCCAGTTAAAAGTGACAAACTTGTGAATTTGGAATATGAACACCATGTTGTAACAGCTAAAATTTTGCCTTCCAGCGACTTTGACAAAAGGGAATTTTTCAATGACTGGGCAGCCTGATTCCGATCTTAATTCAACCAAGTTGTCACTGACATCCAGGCCAAACCTCTTATTGTCAGTCACAAGATGGTAATGCACTATGATCACTTTCGCGTCTTGTGACTGAGCAGACTTCAAGTATGAGATAAGCTTTTTTGACTGGTCTCTCCTAAACCCAAAAAAAAGAAAAGACAAATCCGCTAAGATTTCCCTTCAGTTCCTGTTTTGCTTGCAAATTGTGTCTTAGTCTCTAAAGAACATGCAATGTTCCGCTTTGAGTTTAGACGGGGAGCGTGCCGGTGTGTTCCCCGGGTTTCTATGTTCCCCAGTAGCGCTGTTCCCCGTGTCTCTGTTCCCCAATGTCGATGTTCCCCGACCGAAAAAGCATGCCGCTGTTCCCGTACCGGTGTTCCCCAGGTTCTCTGTTTCCCCAGTAGCGCTGTTCCCCAAACAGATTTCAATGCACGTTAGCGCCAGTACGGACCCTACTGTACAACAAGAGGTTGCGCCGGGCACATCCCACATTCGCCTGATGTCTGTGTGTGCGTGCACTGATGCGTGCGTGCGTGTGAGTGTTGGGTAGGAGGAGGGGGAGGGGACCTTAGTGCTAGACCTACTTCTACAAAATTTCTGGCAACGAAATGTCGTGGCAAGGAAAAAGGCTGGGTAAGGAATGTCACCGCAATGAGTTGTCACACGACATTCCTACCTGCCTTTCCCCGACCCCCCTCCTCCCTCCTAACCTCCGACCCACAGGGGATGGGATGGTTTCAGTAGTAGAGCATCGGTCTCGTGATCCAAGGGTCTCGGGTTCGAGTCCTGTCAGAGGCAAAAATTTGTTCTGCCTTTCCATAGTGTCCCGTCTTCGAAATCACCTTCATGGTGGAAAAAGACGTAACAACCCCCCCCCCCCCCCCCCCCCCCCCCCCCCGCGCCCCCTCCATTCTGGGTTGTATGGGGGCAGTGAGGAGGGGGGGGGGGGGGTTAAGTGCATGCATGGGTGGAGAGGGGGACGCGTGCGTGCGTGCGTGTGTGTGTGTGTACGTGGAGGTCAGAACGTGTAGAAGTATTTGATGGAACGTCATCAAACTGCTCAGACCCATCCAGTGTTTGGAAATCTTTTTGTTTTTTGTGAAAGGTAAACAAAATAATAGAAAAAAAATGCACATCCCCCCGCCCCCCTTCCCCTGCCCGCAGAGAGAGAGAGAGAGAGAGAGAGAGAGAGAGAGAGAGAGTTGCATGTGCCCTACGCGTGTCAACTCAGGTTGTTCCCATTTTAACCGCTACATTGGAAGCGTCATCGCGCTTCTGTCGTCTGCGAAGCGCGTCACTTGGCGTGGCCCCCAGGGCGCATTGCCCGGCACCGTTCCAAACGGGGGGGGGGGGGGGCAATTTTCGCTATGAGTTGCTTGGTCAAATTGGTAAGAAAAAACGGTTCGATCATGTATGATTCTAGAACGGGAGGGATGATTTGTGACGCCAGAAAAGGGTTTTGACAGTGATGTGCTTCTTTTTACACTTTGAACTCCTATCCCATATATCACACTTTGCGTGAGCTACACCTTTTCTTTCGCAACGGGCCATTTTACTTTTAGACTGTCTACACAGACCTGATGGGGTCATGCAAGTGCTGGCCTGATGGTTCCAGCGCTGTCCAGTTGGCATGAAACCCCTCTTCTACGGCCCTCCCGCTCCACCCCCAATACCCCGACCCTCCCCCCCCCCCCTCCCTCCTTCCCCCCCCCACCCCACCCTCCCACTGCCTCGCCTATAGCAATGAAAACAACAGTAAACAATGTTTCAAGTCAGCAAAACCCACCAGCACCACCAACGGCAAAAACTTGGGGACCAGCGGGCCTGGGGAACACCGGGGACCGGGGATTTGCGGGAATGGGGAACAGCGGGATCGCCCACAGGATGGGGAACAACGAAACTGGGGAACTTTGGGGACTGAATTTCGTTGTTTTTTTTTTTGTTTTTTTTTTTTCTTGAGGGGAACACCGGGACTGGGGAATATAGAGACTGGGGAACAAAGAACCTGGGGAACAGCGGCGTGACTCGTCAAAAATGAACCTCATCTGTTATGTTCCCTTTTATCAGTAATATTTTCGCATACTGACCCTTCACAGTCCTGCCACGTCTCAATGTCTTTACTGGGAATACAAAGTTTTAGGACATCCTTCCTGTGAGACTAGCCTAGCCTTCTAAATTATCCACTTTTCTGTCCAAGGCTTCCACTCTGGCAGCAAGTGTTTCATCTGTTAAACAGCCATTTTCCTACTTTTACTGTTTTTACAGTCATTTCATCCTGGAGATTCATACACATTTGCTTCATAACTGTCATGTCTTCACTCGATCAGACTAAGGTCAAACAGTCAACACAGCTACGACATCCCTCAGAGGTGGGGTCTGACAAGAGTGCAGAGGGAGCAGGTACAGAGGACTTGGGTCCATGTTCATTGTCTCTGCGGGCATTTTTGAGCGCTGTCCTGGTGGGTTTTGCTGCTTGTTGTTTGTCTTCATGAGGCCAGGTCTTGGATTCAGCTCCACATCACTGCATCATTGGAGCACATGTCCATAACAAAATAGAGATAGCAGCAGTCCCGAGGGGACACATCCAATTTATCTTTAACACCGAAATCCTAATTTTGCCAGTTTTAACATTACAAAAAACCTAGTGAGCAAATGCGCACCTGAATGTCAGTGGTAAAAAAGACATGGCACCTCACAAATGACACTGCTGACTGTGGAGCCACAATACAAAATGAACTAGAAAAACTAGCGTTCAACAAACTGTCTTAACAAGTTTGCATACCACAGAAACCCTGAGAGAGTGAGAGCGAGAGCAAGAGAGAGAGAGAGTGAGAGAGAGAGCGTGTGTCACTCAAGCACATGTATGGATGGCTGTGAAGTGTGTTGTGTGGTGTGTGTGTGTGTGTGTGTGCGTGCCAATGTAGGTATGGGCACAGTCTTGACAGTGTAGTGTACCAGGTAGGGTTGTCAAGACTGTGCCCATACCTACATTGCGAGAAAAACAGCAAAGACCACTCCCACCCGCCTACATGAACACCAAACCCGATCTACTTTCTGCCATACACGAGCGCACCTACGAGCCACAGGCCCACAGTTTCAGACCCCCAAGAAACCAAGATCTTAACTGCAGAGCCCTTTCTCTCACAAACAGAAAAGTTAAAGAAGCCATCAAAATCTCAAGACCAGACGCCCCAGCCTGAGGTAGAGATCAAGGCTTTTGAACTTTCCGCCTTTATACAATCATATCCTGACAACCGTTCACCACACAACAGTCGCCCCACCAGACCTCGCTGCTGCACACCACAGCACAGTAGTTAAATGTAGACCAGGGGCGATCCTGTCGAAATATTCTCCAACTAAGTTTTGATTCGGAGTCCTTAACTACTTTTCTAATGTTGAATCCAGAATCCAGAAACCTACATTCTTATTTATTGAGTTGATCTGGTGTATACACACGGCCTGCAACCTCTACCCTTTAGTTTGGGAGGCCTTCACATGGTATCTTTTATAAGCTATACACTTGGATAATTATGCGGGCGGAAATTCTACAAACAACACATGGCTCCTCAAGAGGGAAACAGTCCGGGCACAGTACTCGGGAAGAACACGACAACAGCCTACGAACAAGCGTGTCTGTGAATGTGGTGGGATGAGAGGAGATTCTGATTAGTGAACGAATTGGGTAGGTGAAGATAGAAGTTGTGTGTTGGTGAACTGATTTTGCAAACCAGTCCTCTTTGACCTGACCGTTTATTCTAATTTCTGTTACCAAAGTGCCGTTATCAGAGTGGTGAAGAACAATTTTGATGTCATTGGTTGACGAAGATAAGGGCTTATATTAATTGACTATGATGCGCTCCTAATGGAGAGGTGTTTGTCAATGCATAGTCTAGAATGTCATTGTATGAGTGTGAATGTGAATGAATGCTAGTGAATGGACAGCGGTGCTAGAAGTGAATGAATGCTGGTACTGTGAGTGTAAGTGTATAGTAGCAAATGATTATGTTGATGTACTTCTGTGATGTGAACTCAAATGCAAGAATAAATGTGGTAGTTTTACTATCTGAATTTTGATTGTCCTAATCTGTGTTGGGGAAATTACGTGTAAATTTGTCTGTCCCTCCTGTAATTATAATTCCAGCCCTAGCGAGCAGACATGTGTTGAAGATGCAGGGTATTACTTATTTAAGGGGTAGGTAAAGTATAGGTATAATACGGGTAACTTAGGGTAGATATTCTTGCCTGTTAGGTTAGACTGGTAGGGTTGGGGTATTTGATTAGAAGGAATTTTGGACATTTCCGATATCGATCACACAGCCACTCAAACATTAGGAACTGGCAGAATAGGACCGTAGGTGTTGGTTGGCGGTGTGTGTGCTTGTTCGGAGACAGCACAGCATGGAATAGTTGTGCAATCAGGCGTGTAAGACATGTGCCTCTCCGTTGTTGGTGCGAATGCGAGATACTGCGTCGTGTGGACATAGTGTGGATGCAGTGCTTTAGAGTACAGGTTCAAGTAGTGATATGGAATAGGGACCTTGGTAAATAGTAGTCAGTTATATAGTAATTGTTGTTGAGGCGTAATGCGTGTGGTTGCTAATGAGTGAGAAGTGCAAGAGGGTGGTGGTTCAGACTGGTGGATTTTGACAACGACAGATTAGTGTCGAGCGGCGAGTTATATAGCGGTAGGAGTGGGTTGGGAACGAATATACTTGACACAGGTGGTTTGGTCCTCAGTTTTCCCATTACCAAGACGTGCTATTTTAGATGCTCATTACTTCATCAATTTTTGATTGTTGATTTTGTTTTTGCAAATGAGTGAGTTATTGCATTCGTGTGAGTGATGTCTGGACCATGGAAGAAATGTCAACTGATAGGACCGGATGTAAGTTCTTGTGGCGAACGGTGGATGATACGCCTTTGACACCTTTTGACCAGACGCAGATTGATTTAAAAACGTGGCACTGGTTGCGACGATTCTTGGTTGTAGTGTAAATCTAGGGTCGCAGTTGTATATGCTGAATGGGAGTGCCGTGTAAAAGAGAAAGGCTGGCTAGCCTTAGAGACCATATATCACAGAAAGGAACGGTGCATAACGTAGCTAGCGACATTGCTCGAAGTCCAGTAACAAACGGAGGAATAATGGCGAGAAGTGATAGAGGAGATGGCGCACGAGATTTAAAAGGGGCCGAAGCAAGTAAGGAATGTGTGGGGGTAGCACTGGATCTCCGGACGTGGGACAGTAACGTTACGAGATCCGAGTGCAAGGACTTGCCAAGGCGGAGGCTAGGAGCAATAGCTTTGCTAGCGTGCAGAGCTACTAAAGTCAGTCCATGGGTCATAAGGAAGGCCCAGGAGGCTCAAGAGTCTGAAGGATAAAGGAGGCCACAGGAATAGAGCAGCGTCGCCATAGATAGGGAGCAGAAAGAAGAGACAGCGTCAGGAGGAGAGAAGAAGCAGGCATTGAGAGGATTTAAAGACATGTAGTTTCAGTATATTAAAGGGACAGTAAGGTTATAAAATGAAGCTGAGGACTGCACGGGCGTCCAAGCGCAGGGTCAGTGAAGAAGAACGTCCAGGCGAAGCAGGAGGCAGAAGCGAGAAGGATCAAGTTGCAGAATAGCCAAAGAAGGGAAGAGAAGATGGTCCCCCCCCCATATCTAGGGGATAGACGACCAAGCATCAAGGGAGAACGCCGAGTAGGGAGTAAGGCAGAGCACGAAAGACGGACTTGTAAGCATGTGAGAGATAGATCCACTTAAGGACGATGATGATCTGGAGCCGCTTACATCCATTCACTGTTTTTAGAGGGTCGCCCGAGTTATGGTGGCTCGGGGCCACGAAGAGGTGCATGAGCCTGGAAGTTGGTTGCAGCTACCTGCAACGTGTGGAAGGCTAGAGACAGCAGTGTTTGCGAATGGCATCAAAGGATATGGGAGATTTACCAGAAGGTGCGTGGCCTCCCTACTGAAGTATTTCCCAGCTGGATCAGATGCCTTTAAGGCGCAAGTTTAGCAATCATGAGGACAGGACACCTTTACTCAGTATGACAACACTTAACCTCAGCTTTTCTGGCAAGGATGAGGTCAATTGTTTTCCTTCGTGTGTGTATCGCAGCCGCTAGAAGATGAAGAATGCTGTATTCTGATGTAGGCTGACCTTCTGATGCACGGAACAGCTATACCAGGGAGCTATCGCCAGATGCTGCCACGTGGAGGTGAAGACGGACTCAGCATAAGTAACGTTGATGATGTTCCATCGCAGAGGCCATCAAGCAGTAAGCTGTTAGGAGTAGCTAGGAAGGGAACCTAAGTACGGAGAGGAAGGGGAGCAGGTGACGGAGTCAAGTGGGGGGTAAGAAGGAAGAAAGGGAGGTATACCAGCCTTCTAGGAATGGAAAGTAATCTGAAACAAACTTCGTGCCGAATAAGGAAAGCTGAGAACCCTATCAGGAAGTGGGCCACATGATTCTTCGGGAAATATTTCAAACGAGACTGTAAGTGTCAGGGCACATTGCAAAGAGCTGCAAATAACTTTAATGGCTCGAATAAAAGTTGAGGAGAAGGGCCGAGGACGTGTATGCCGTCAGCCCCCCACCTTGTTTGTGACCTGTGCACGTAAGGCTTTCACTCCACCGGTGCAAAATGTGGAGTAGTGAACGATGGTGGAAGCAGTGATGGTTTGAGGGAACACTGGGATGCCTAGACTACAACTACGTAGACGGAGTACCTTTGTCTCACCAATGATGTACAGGAGAGAGTAAGTTCCCGTCAGTGTTGGTTGAGGTCCATGTTCGCCAGCAGGGCTTTGCCCCAGTTGGTCACAGGTGCAGAGCTAGAGTCGCCCTGTCATAGATATGCCAGTGTTGGTGGTCTTGAGGATGAAGAACTTCCCGTTGAGGATGGTGCTGATTCAGAATGTAGCAAGAAGGGATTTGGGCGGGGAGAAATCGACTAAGACGGCAGTATCCAGTCTACGCAACACAATGTCGTGGCTGCTTGTTTCACACGCAGGGATCAGCCGCGAAGCGAGCCAAGGAAGCCGAGCAGACCCTCACTGGAGAATTACCAGTAATCGGAGCAGCGCTACTGGATGTAACCACCTGACTAGGATGAAGAAATTTGCAAAGGGAGTGACCCCACACGTTACTGGCGTCTCGGCAAGAGGGCTGCTGAGGCTGGGGAATGATTTGTCAACTGGTGTGTATTACTACCATTATAAGATTGGCAGATCCGGAATGCTGTAGGAAGTTGTCGACAACTCATAATATGACACTCTGACGCAGCGGCGTGGCGTGCCACAGGACTGCGTTTGGTGCCAGTGTTAGGTAGTGAGCTAGCCCATGATTTTCTGTTGGTAGGACCATGTTTATGTACTACGATGACCAGAGCAGAGAGCCGCACCACCGCCTTCACCCCCCCCATTTTCTACATTGCTGTTGAGGGGAATGTGGTCGAGATATCGCCGGACTATTGTAGTATCGTGCGTACAAGTGTCAATACAGACGAGTGACAAGAGCAAGAGTGATGCCAGTGCCGTATGGTTCAGGGCGGTTTTGACTGAAGGAAGCGCTTTGAAGAAGGTTGATAGAGGTGAATTTAGTAGGCCCATTTGTTCCAGTATGCTAGTTACGGGAACGAGCACGATCGTGTGGTGAATGTTAGACTAACACTAACAGGTTCCCGGAGTCGTGTGCCGCTTTGGCTGTGACCGTATCATACTACTTAAGTCGAATTGATAGATCAAGTGTATGACTACTCTCTGTTATCCCTTTCGTTCAGGTGATGTTTTTTGATTAAACGTAGAGTTTTAATCTTGAGGGGAGGGTGTGTCAGGTCCCGGGCCCCACCCATGCCAGCCACTTAAGCATGGATACGTACCCACGGCACGTCTGCCGACAAACCCTGTTAGTTAGATCTAGATTACACTCATATCCTTTCATCTTTTTTTTTTTTTCCTTCGTTGTGTTTGTTAAAAATTGTTGTTTTAGGGGGTTGTGAAAGTTATTTCCCCTGTGGGTTTAACTCAGGGTTGTGCCATCGTACGTATTATTGTGTTATCTTCATCATTGTCTGTATGAAGAAATGGACAGAATTTTACATGGTGTCAGAAGTGGGATACGTTCACATCAAAATCCAGTGTTAGAACCAACAAATTTTATTGAACGTCATCGACAGGCAAACTCGGTGGTTACTAAGGTAAACGATCCCGTTAAAACTTCGTTCCTGGCAAGAAAAAAAAAATGTCTAACGACGAAGGAGATCACCACAATCAAGAACCAAGTACAAGACGGAGGCAGAGAACTTTGAATGTTCCTCCGCCAGCGAAGATCAACCTCAATGACCGTGTACCAGCCATACAAGAATGGAGGC
>JADBJO010019420.1:22500-33311 GCA_016801955.1 Conus betulinus | reverse complement strand
TGAAAAATTTGAAAGGTTTTCTTTTTTTGTGAACGATGGATAAAATCACTTGGCTGCAAACAGAAAACGTATGAAACATCTGAAAAGGAAATTCAACAGAACTAAATGTGAGAAAGTGAGATTCACCCATACGGTGACGCTAGTCATAGATTATTCCAAAGGCATTGTAGTTCAGAGCAGAGTGTACATACGATTGGACATTGCCCAAACCATCGGAACACTCGGAGTATTTTTGTATATTGTAATTACCGATCTTGTTTAACAATCAGGCTTTTAATTGGAAGGGAAGGAGGGAGGTTAGAGGGAGAAGTTCAAAATGGACCGGGTGGGCATGTGCACTCCGTTCTGGTCTCGTCTGACATTTCCACAATCTACCACCAGTTTTACTGAACAAGGTGAGTCAGGCTGTAGATGTGAGAACCACGTGTCTTCTTGAGCCAGCAGGGTGTAACAACTCCTCACAGTACACAGAAGTGATGGATAAGATCTTACCTTTTGTTCATTTTACAACATGATCCATGAGAGCTTGGACCATGTTCAGCTTTCTTATAGCACTCTTCTTATAGATTTTTCTTCACGTTGCTAGACTGGCCAAACATAACCATGTTTTTTTAAGCATCCTCCTATTTAGCCGCTTAATTATTGGCTGACCGTGTACTGTGTGACTGCATTGTGCCTGTACCAGAGCTCCACTTTTTCCACTTCAGCCATCGTGTAAGGGCATTGCTTCTTTCTGGCCTAGATGATATTTGTCGTGTGAAAAAACAGCTTGGTAGTGTGGTCCATTCTCTTTGGCATATCAGACATACCGTTGTATTCTGTCCAAAACTCCGTGAATCTTTTCACAAGTTAATTCTGATCAGAAGTAACCACTCTGTAAGACAAAAGAAAAACAGCTGTGTGATGCGCACATAGTACCCTCAACACTAAATGAGTACCCTCCTTTTTATTCATGATGCCAGGAAATTTACAACTGTTGCTAGAGACAGTGAAACAGAATCCATCTCTTGTTGTCACGTGTTCCTCTCCAATTTCCGAGGGTACACATCGTCCATGTGTTGTGTTGCATGTGGCCAAGAGGACAAGGGGATACCCACTACTTGTCTTTCAGATTACCTGTTGTGTCTTCGGAGAATCCTTGTGTTCTAAACTTACCATGACACCTTGCAAATTGACACAGATAGACTGTGTTTGTGGTGGGTGCTCCGTTTGGAGCTGTTCAGTTATTAAATGTATCATATTCACAAACATTTCATGGACCGAACATCATATGAAAAAAAAAAATACAAAGTATGAACCAAACGTATTGTACCATTTGACAGACAAAAAGTAGATTTAAGTTGGGACTGACAGTACCTTAAGGTCAAAATCAGATTATTGTTATTTTATACCCAGTTGTTTTACCTGGCAGTCTATTCAGTTAGATTTCCATGCTTTGTGCAAGCAGGCGTCTGTGAGTGTCACAAACATACACACACACACACACACACACACACACACACACACACACACACACACACACACACACACACACACAAACACAAGCTTGATGAAATGACTTTCACTTTGCAGAAAAACCCCCAGAAGGCGCCGATCGACTTTTTAACAGCAAGAATGTTATCAGGAAATAACGGGTAAGACGTTGATTCTTTTTCACTGCTGTTGTTTTTTCCTTCATCTATCGAAATACCTGTCTCTATGTTTCTAGTCAATGACCTTTCGAAATATCCTGTGGCTAGCTATACATCCATCTATCTTTGCATTCGTCTGTCCATCTTTGGTAGAACCGTCTGTGTGTTTTGAGTCATTAAAAGAAAATGTAAGAATTGGCTGACAATATTTTGACTTCAGTTTAAGGCTTGATTAAAGAAAGGTAAACCATAAACTTATCGCTGTATAACTCTGTGACTTTGATTCCTGTTGTGTGATGTTCTGATAGTGATTTTGTAACGTAATGGTTTTGAATCTGGAAAAGAATGTCCGTAATGACCCAGGTGTAATCTGAATTAAAGGCAGTGCTGTGTGGTGGAATTTGGAAATCTGTTGTGACTGAATTTTCTTTTCATTCAAGAAGAAGCCTCCAGCAAAATCCAGTCGCTAATATAACTACCACATTATCACTTCAGAAACAAAATATTGATCAAGAATCAGACCAGAAATGTACTAGTGTAAGAAACAGTGCGTCTGATATGAATATACACTGAAATCAACACGATGTGGTAACGTTCCCACTATTCTTAAACACCAAATGTTTTGATACTTTGTTTCTTGTGCGTAACACAATGGTCAATTATGGAACACCTGGACAGTCACGAGACAGCATAGAAGCTGATCAAGATAGGAAGAGAATGTTCTGTTCTCCGTGCACGTGTACGTTTACCTGGGAATGCATGTGAAAGAATGGATGACTTCTTAGGCAGTACACTCGTATATCTGAGAAACAGACTGTGCTAAAGGTTCTTTGCTGGCTCGTACATCACACACACACACACACACACACACACACACACACACACACACACACACACACACACACACACACATACACACACACACACACACACACGGGCGCGCGAACGCATACATACGCATCTTTCTATCTAGCTATATGTATGTCTATCTAAGTAACTATCTGCATACGTGGTGTGCACGTGTGTGTATCTCGGTGTGTGTGTGTGTGTGTGTGTGTGTGTGTGTGTGTGTGTGTGTGTGTGTGTGTGTGTGTGTATGTGTGTGTGTAAGAGAGAGAAAAAGAGAGCCCATTTATCTATCTATCTATCTATCTATCTGCATGTGTGTGTGTATGTGTGTGTGTGTGTGTGTGTGTGTGTGTGTGTGTGTGTGTGTGCATCTCGGTGTGTGTGTGTGTGTGTGTGTATGTGTGTGTGTGTGTGTGTGTGTGTGTGTGTGTGTGTGTGTCGGTGTGTGTGTGTGTGTGTGTGTGTGTGTGTGTGTGTGTGAGAGAGAGAGAGAGAGAGAGAGAGAGAGAGAGAGAGAGAAAGAGAGATTCAGGAATAGACGCAGTGTTTTGTTGCACAGGCAAAACAACACACACACTATTTTACGTATAATGATACTTGACCATGCTGTTCTGTGGTGCAGAAATGGGGCACACGAACTATCACAAAATATTGAGGCGTAAATGTGCTGTACTTTTGCTGCAGATAATGAGCACACAAATATGTTGCAAATAATGAGGTTTACACATGCTGTTCCATTATCATTTCCAGAAAAAGGTGTCTCGCTCGCGCGTGGGAGCCGGTGCAACTATAGTTCGCAATGCTGCAGTAGTTTTTGTAGACGCCCGTATGGGTAAATGCTATTAGTAGATGCGACGAAGTCTGACCTCACGCCATCCAACATCACCACTCTCCTCTTCCGAGGTTTCAGATTGTGGGGGAGAAAGCTAATAAATGGTCAAACATGTTTTTTCCCTTTGCAAAATCAAGGGTGGAGGTAAAAAAAAAAAAGCCTCCCACTTTGTCTTGATCAATAGAGAACTTACTATCATAAGATATATTATCACTGAGAATATGTGTGATTCATCAGCGAGTGATCATGTGAGCAGACATGTAACACGCAAGAGAGAGAGAGAGAGAGAGAGAGAGAGAGAGAGAGAGAGAGAGAGAGAGAGAGAGAGAGAGAGAGAGAGAGAGAGAGAGAGAGATATTCTACATTTTATAACGGTAAAAGTACTGGCTTGGTTAGTCATTTTTCATACTTGCCGTTACTATTCTACAAAATTAATACTGAATGATAAAGTGTATGCATCAAAAACATTATTACACAAACAAACAGCATCAAGCCAAACAAACAAATAATAAAACCACCACCAAGAAGCAAGTGCAGACACCATCAATGAAACAAGTAAATAAAAGAAAAAGATTTAATTCAACTACAAAAACAATAAATCAAAGGCAAAAAGCAAATCGAAGTACAACAACAAAACGATCAACACGAAAATAGCACAAAACATGTTAGAATCGCTATGAAATATATACAAAAACAGAAAAAAAAGAAAAAAAAAAAACGGAATGAGGGAACACAATAAAAAGAGAGAAGAAGAAAAAGGCATGTACATAAAAGCACACATTAAAAGGTCTTTCCGTCTTGCATTCATACACATACATACATACATACATACATACATATACAACAGACACGTATGCACACAATACAGAGAGAGAAAGAGAGAGAGAGAGAAACAGACAGACAGACAGACAGACAGACAGACAGACAGATAGACAGACACAGTGAAAGAGACAGACACAGAGACAGAGAGTATTTGAGGTTTTTGAACTGTTGGCAAGAACAATGCCTCAGTTGCAGACTTGGTCTATGGCTAGCTTAACTCTGCTGCTTTCACACACACGCACACACACACACACACACACACACACACACACACACACACACACACACACACACACACACTCTCTCTCTCTCTCTCTCTCTCTCTCTCTCTCTCTCTCTCTCTCTTCCTCTGAGAGGCACTCTCAAGCTGGAAATATAAATACTGTCAATCGGTAACAACCGTAAGCGCAGTATGCCTGTAAAAGGAGTCCCAGCAACAGTGACGTCTGCACCACAGACACGATGCTAACCTTGTACAACATTGAAGGGAGACATGATCAAGCTATCATTGTACTCAATCTAACAACAATTACCAACCATTCCCATGACACGCTACATTAAGGTCACTTTGCTGTCTTTAAAGGCAATTGTCCAACACAGGAGAATGGGGACAGACGAGGGGTTGACAGGGAACAGAAGTCATCAATAGGCAAAGGACCGTTTACCTTTTCCTGTGGCATGGTTTTTGTGAACGGCACCAAGTCTGTTTTATGATGTACACACTGAGTCAGGCAAAATGATTCATTCCAACAAAAGTGAATCTAAAGATTGCAGCCACTCGCCTTTCTCTTTGGCCCTACCTGCACCTGAACAACAGACAGACAGGATACACTATGGCACAGACCCACAATGAGTGATAGAGTACTTCCATGAAAACTACATGAAAGAAATAGGATCAGGCAACATCTGTAGAGTTACGCACGTCAACGATCAAACAGTTAACATTTGTAAACAGATTGTGGTCTGATTGACGTACTGAAAACGGATCGTAAACACCGCCGAGCAGCTCTGCAGACCACAGCTATTGACTGACTGTTGAGAGTGTGGCGCAGTCACAAAAGGCAACAGTTCTGCAGACCACAGCTATTGACTGACTGTTGAGAGTGTGGCGCAGTCACAAAAGGCAACAGTTCTGCAGACCACAGCTATTGACTGACTGTTGAGAGTGTGGCGCAGTCACAAGGGGCAACAAATCTGCAGACCACAGCTATTGACTGACTGTTGAGAGTGTGGCGCAGTCACAAAGGGCAACAGTTCTGCAGACCACAGCTATTGACTGACTGTTGAGAGTGCGGCACAGTCACAAGGGGCAACAGTTCTGCAGACCACAGCTATTGACTGACTGTTGAGTGTGCGGCACAGTCACAAGGGGCATTGTTGACGACAATTGTGAAATCCAAGAGCCTCAGGGAGAGTGACGGTAGCACAACCAGACACTGCATGATCTACGATATTGTGCACAACGGGAAAGACTTATTTGACTTTTCGGGACGACAAGATAATCCTCTGACGCCCGCTGCTGCGTCTCTCCGCCTCCTCCGTCCCCCCCCCCCCCCCCCCCGGTCCCCCCTCTTCCTTGCTTTCCGTGCCGCCTCTCTCTCTCCCCCCCCCCCCCCCCCCCCCCTTTTTTTTTTTTTTTTCTCCTCTCCACTGTCGGGGCATTCGTGCGTGATTTAAAGCACGTGCGCGCGTGTACGTATGTGTACATTAGCGCTCGCGCGCGCACGCGCGCGCGCGTGTGTATGTGTATGTGTGTGTGTGTGTGTGTGTGTGAGAGGGGGGGGAGAGAGAGAGAGAGAGAGTGTGTGTGTGTGTGTGTGTGTGTGTGTGTGTGTGTGTGTGTGTGTGAATTGCGAGGGAGGAGGAAGATCACATCGCATAATTATTATTGTGCTTTATATAATTAACACCTGTGGTTGGCGTCTTCTGCCGCCGAATTCGGCCATCTTTTTGTTTTGTTTTGTTCTGCTTTGTTTTTCCTTGTTCGATTTGATCATCTCCATCTATAGATGGTAGCTATTTAGCGTTTTGAAAACGTAAAGAATGATGCCAATGACGATTTTGCACTGCTCATGCCAGTGATCACCATCCGATAACATTCAATGTTATACATGATTTATTCATGTTTCAATGTCTATGTGTAGAAATGTGTGCGTGTGGTATGTGTCATTATGCCAGTGAATTGACAGGTTCTATTGATTTCTCATTATGCAATGTTGATGTATGCTTTAGCGATGATGTGCATAGTGTATGTGACATGGATTCCGCTTTCCAGTTTTGTTCTTTTTTGCCATATGTGCTTTATGAGAAAACATTTCGCTTTTTATGTAATTTGTGGAAACATATGAATATCCCTATTAAGTATACATCTGTCTACCGTAATGACTTGTAGGGAAATCAAAATTGGATCTATGAACTGTCAGGGTCTCGCAAATGCTCAGAAAACGTCGAGACGTGTTTAATTATTTAAGACAAAAAGCTTTTTCGATATACCTGCTACAAGACACTCACTGTAGTCCTAAACTAGAAGCCTACATTAAAGCTGAATGGGGCTATAAATGTTATTTTGCCTCACATAATTCTAACTCCCGCGGGGTTGCCATACTATTTAATAATAACTTTGATTTTCGCTTGAACAAGATTTATAAGGACCGACTTGGCAACCATATTTTTTTGCCTTGATAAAAGCAATGGACGTGGAATTATTAATTGTGAATTTGTATGGACCTAATCGTGACGATCCAGAGTTTTACATTACATTAGAAAAACAGATTCGAGATACAGGGGTTGAAAAAGTAATCATTGCGGGAGACTGGAACTCTGTCCGAAATTATACTCTTGACTGCTGTAACTACAAACACAATAATAATCCAAAGGCGCCAGAACAAATAGAGGATATGATGGATAATCTTGACCTCGTAGATATTTGGGCGGGAACTGATCCCGAGAGCTCAGGAGATACACATGGAGAAGGAACACGCCATTCCAGCAGAGTAGACTAGATTATTTTCTGATTTCGGATATATTAAGTAGTTATGTTACGGAAGCAGATATACTACCTGGCTACCGATCTGATCACTCCTTGATATTATTAACTCTGCAATGTGGCCAACAGAGAGGAGAAGTCTCTACTGTGGAAATTCAATAGTTCCCTATTAAGAGACATGAAATATGTGGAAGAAATAAATAATGTAAGCAAAGAGGGTAACTGAAGAGTACGCAGCCCTACCTTATTGTCGTGATTCCATAGAAAATATAGCAAAGTTTGATCTGCAGTTTGTTATCTCAGATCAGCTGTTCTTGGATACGCTGCTGATGAAGATTAGAGGGAAAACTATTGCCTACGCAACAATGAAGAAACGTGAAGCTTTCAAAAGAGAAAAAAACTTGAAAAAAATATATGAACAAATTGAAAGAAAGGGTTTACATACTGATGAAGAAAAAGCAGCTCTTGAAAATTGCAAACAAGAACTGGTCAGTTTAAGACATAAAAGAATGGAAGGTGTCTTGTTGCGTTCAAGAGCAAGATGGGTTGCCGAAGGGGAAAAAATAACAAAAATACTTCTGCAGCCTTGAAAAAAGGAACTATGTAAGTAAACATATAACGAAACTTACATTAAGGGACGGTACAACGTTAGCAAATGATAATGACATTGCTGAGGCAGTGAACTCATTTTACAAAAATTTATATTCGGAAAGAGTTGTAGAACAGTGTGAAATCTCAAGCCTTACTGACAACTGCCACAATTAACGGAAGAGGACAGAAATACTCTGGAGGGGAAAATAACTTTAGAAGAAGCTGGATATGCGTTAAAAAATATGGACAACAACAAAAGCCCTGGAAGTAACGGTTTCACAGCTGAGTTCTTTAAGTTTTTTTTGGGTTACAGTTAGGGTCATATGTCGTAAGATCTTTAAACGAAGGGTTTGACAAAATGGAACTATCCACTACCCAGAAGGAGGGGGTCATCATATGCATTCCGAAAGGGGATAAACCCAAAGACCAAATAAAAAAAACTGGAGACCAATATCGCTTTTGAATGTAGTGTATAAAATTGGATCTGCGTGCATTTCTAACAGATTAAAATATGTTTTAAGTTCAATCATAAGTGAAGATCAGAGTGGCTTTATACCAAATCGATATTTAGGAGATAACATTCGACTTATCTACGATCTCATGGATTACCTTGTTAAAACTAGAAAATCTGGGCTACTACTATGCTTAGACTTTGAAAAAGCATTTGATAGTGTTGACTTACAATTCATGTTTAAGGTCTTAACAGCATTTGGTGTAGGCCCTGACTTCTGTCGATGGATTAAAACTTTTTTATAAAAACATTAAATCAACAGTTTCTGTCAATGGCAAGCTAACTAGCTGGTTTGCCATTGAGAGAGGTTGTAGACAGGGCGACCCCATATCACCATACTTGTTTGTTATGTGCGTTTGAAGTGTTAGCACTCATGATAAAAGAAAACCAAAATATTCAAGGCATTAAAATTGGAAATACTGAACATAAAATATCTCAATACGCAGACGACACTGAACTTACTTTAGAGGGAGACAGAAAATCGTTTGAAGAATCAATCAGAACCATTGAAAAATTTGGAAGAGTATCTGGGCTTGTATTAAACACAGAAAAGACGATAGCAGTATGGCTTGGAAGTATGCAGAACTCAGCACTGAAATTTTATACCACACCTGAAGATGGAATGGAATCCAAACCGTTTTAAGATTTTAGGGGTCTGGTTCACGAATGATTTGAAAGAATGTGAAGTTGTGAATTTCGAGGAAAAGTTCTCTGAAATAAAATCATTATACAGAACTTGGCTAAAAAGACAAAATCACACCACTTGGTAGAGTCGCAGTTCTTAAGTCGCTTGTGCTATCAAAAATTGTTCATTTATGGATATTGTTGCCAAATCCACCTGACCGTCTTTGTGAGGAAATTCAAAAATTAGTGTTTAAATTTGTATGGAATAAAAACAAAGAATAAATAGAAAAACGTTTGTTAAAAAACATCAGCTCGGGGGGTATGGGTATACCCAACATTAAAAAATATCTGAACGCATTGAAACTAACGTGGATTCGTAAAATACAATCCAGTAACCATAAATGAAAAGAACTTCTCAGACTTCAGTATCCGAATATTGACATAATGGAAAACATAGGGTCCGATTTGCCGAACCATGGCTGTAAAACACATTCTGAAAAGATGTTTTTAAAGCATACAAAGAATTTGGAGAGGTGAAACATGTCAAAACTGTAGAAGATTTTTGTTCTGAACGGTTTTTTTTTGTAACAATCATATTAAAGTTGAGAAAAAAAACAGTTTATTATAAAAGCTGGATCAGAAATAATGTACTTTTTGTAGGAAATCTTTTGGATGACAATGGCAACTTCTTCACATTCCAATCCTTCACACAAAAGTATGGCGTGTTCAGTAATTTTGTTACTTACCATGGAATCATATGTGCTGTGAGAAAATACGCAAGAGAGATAGGATTGAATTTGACGCACAGGGCCTCTAATTTTTCTAACCAATTACTGAATAGAATCAAAACAGCTCCTATAGGAGCAGGGTACTATTATGACATCTTAATGGAAGATGCAAATGAGCCTAAGTGTTGTAATAAGTGGGAAGAAAGGCTAGGAACTGAAGTCTGTTGGTTCAAAGCATTTCAGAAAATTGGCAAAATAAAAGATATTAAACTGAAATGGTTCCAAATCAGAGTAACTCAGAGAATTTTGGGAACAAATGTAATTCTTCAGAAAATGAATATAACCAATTCAGACATGTGTTCGTTCTGTCACAACGAGAAAGAAACAATAAGAGACACATTTTCTGGAACTGTGCAAGGACAAAACATTTCTGGAGGACATTTCAAAATTCGATAAATGAAAAAATGTAACAACTCAAACATATATCGCTAACAGAAAACATAGTTTTATTTAACTGCGATAACCATTACAGAGCTGACAAGGTTTTTGACTTAATTCTGCTGTTAGCTAAATATTTTATCTACAAATGCAAATGTGAAGGTAAACAGCCTCAATTCATTCAGTATATTTCATATCTGAAAAGAAGATATGAAATTGAAAAATATGTCTGTCGTATTGATATGTCTCAGAAAAGCTGTCTGGCTCAATGGGCAATGTATCTACCCCTTTTTGAATAACCTGCCGATGCTCTTTTTTTTTTTTTAGAATTACTGTCACAGATCAACACTGTCTGTATTTGTGTATAATGTATCCTGTCAAATTTGCTGGTGCATGAATATTTGTGTGTACTATGTTAAAAAAAAGAAACAATTAAAAATGTTAAAAAAAAACACAAAAAAAACAACAACAAAAAAAACAGACACTGCATTCACACGGACATCATGAGAGAAGGATAAAACCTTCATTCCAACTCAGAATGGGAAAAAGCCACTTTTTGGCCAACAAAAAAAAAAAAAAACATTTTAGACCACATTTTTTCTTTTTTTTTTTAATTAACTTTGAAAAGAAAAAAAACATTTTAAGACCACTTTGAACAAAAACAAAAACGCATTTTAGACCACAATTTTTCTTTTTTTTTCAGAACTAACTTTAAAAGGAAAAAAACTTTTTAAGATAATTTTGAACGTGCAGGTGTAAGACCAAAAAATATACACTCTATTCTAACAAAAATACTTCT
>JADBJO010019420.1:17500-20000 GCA_016801955.1 Conus betulinus | reverse complement strand
AAAGCTTCAAAACCCGTGCTACTGTTTAGTCAGGACCAAACAAAATGCGTCAAAAATAAATACAACACAAAACATTTGGAAATGAACGCATCTGTAATCCAGATAAAAGCCGTATGAGAACATTACAGAGAGTGAATGTCTTTTGAAATTGCTCATATTTTTAGAATTAGCGAATTTGTTGCTGATATTGCCAAGCCACATAAACAGTAAGAAACCTCTAAATGTGTTGCTTCAGATTTGGTTCGCACAATGAAAAAAAGTCTTAAAACAGAGGAAAATTCTATTTTTTAAAAAAAAGCAGATATTCTTTTGCGAAAGTTCAGAATTGAGATGTTGGCGATAAACTGCTATGGTTACGTTTAAAAAAAAAAAGAAAGAAAAAAAACATCGAATGATTGGTTAGTCATGTTAGATGGCAAAGCACTGTAGATGTAGATGCAGTTTACCTTGATCTGAGAAAAGCTTTTGATACAGTTCCCCATCATAGACTTATTAATAAGCTGCCTGGCTACGGTATATAAGGAAAGCTTTTATTATGGATAAGTGATTTTTTTTTTTAATGAAATATCCCAGTTCGTAAGTGTCAGTGGCATCTGTTTGTTGAAGGTAAGGGTGGCAAGTCGTGTACCACAAGGTAGTGCCCTGGGCCCAACGCTGTTTATATACTTTATAAATGACATACCTGGAGAGGTTGATTGTGATGTCAAACTTTTTGCAGATGACACCAAGGCTTACTCAGCAATCCGAATTACTGAAGACAGAGATCATTTTACAAATGTGTATACGTAAACTGGTTGAATGGACTTGGCTGTTGCAATTTAATAGTGAGAAATGTAAAGTACTCCACCTTGAAAAGAACAATCCGCATTATGAATACGTTATTAAAGAGAATGGTTTAATACGTGTACTGGACAGGAGAACCGCTGAAAAAGATCGGGGGGGGGGGGGGGGGGGGAGCCATGGACCAAAAATTAAGCTTTGAGACACATTTAACAAATACCGTGAAAAAAAGGAAATGAAATTCTAGTCTGCTTTTGAGAACTATTACAAATAAGTCTCCTGAAATAATGGTTTCATTATTCAAAGCTTCAGTTACGCCCATTCTTGAATATGGGAACTCAGTATGGTGCCCTACATTAAAAAGCACATAAATATGATTGACGGCGTTCAGCACAGATTTACCAAGTGTATACTGGTACTGGAGATCTTGGTTACGAGTTAGGCAACTGCAACACAGCCCTCTCTCTCTCTCACTGTCGCTCAGTCTATCTTTGTCTTCCAGCACTTGCTCCTCCTCCTGCTCCTCCTTCTCCTCTTCTCTCAGAGAGAGAGAGAGAGAGAGAGAGAGAGAGAGAGAGAGAGAGAGAGAGAGAGAGAGAGAGAGAACATCTATGCGCGCACACATAATCACGCACACACACACGCACGCAAACACGCACGCATGCTCACACACACACACACACACACACACACACACACACATACACACACACATGCACAGACACACACCATGATATAACAATCAACAGCTGCGTACAAGGCTGTCTTGACCCGGGCTACACACAGTTCAGATTCAATCTGTGAATCCCGCTGCCTTAGGTCTCTTATGTCTTCTGACATGATGTGAAAGAGCCTGTGGACAATACCCATTGTCATTCTCATTATGGCTCGACTGGGTCAGAGGATCATGTGACTGTGAACACGATGTACGTGGTCGCAGCAGGTGCACAAGTGACCCGACTTGCAGGTCGCATCTTTCCTTATTTCTTTCCTTCGGTTGTTTGGGTTTCCTTGTAATTGTTTGTTTGTTTATTCTGCACCATTTTTTGTCAACTCTACAGCAATCACGTGAAAGAAGTTAGTTGCCAATAATCAACCCACAATGGGGCAAATGACCATGCCAAGACAAAATGTAAATAAAAAATAAAACAAGATGCAAAGTTACCCTCAGTTAAAACACGCAACACAAAACAGACATGTAAATTTTCCACAAAAATCTCTCCTTTCTGGTCGTCACAAATGAAAAGTTTTTTTTTTTTTTCTCTCTCTCTCTCTCTCTCTCTCTCTCTCTCTCTCTCTCTCTCTCTCTCTCTCTCTCTCTCTTGTCGTAACGTTCATCAGAAATTCACCCACGTCCAGGACAGAGCTTGATGGCAGGTGGAACCCCTCCTTCTCATTTCGCCGCCTTTAGCCATTCCCTGAACTTAATCAGGTACCCATTTACTGCTGTGTAGACAGAGAAGGTTTTCCCAGCCGAAAGAAAAAGAAAGAAAAAAAAAACCCGATCCCACGATTGGAACTCATGACCCGTGAGCTCCGCCGACAAAGGCTGTGGCCGATGTCACAAACAGCGCGCATGACAATGCACAGCACAGTCCTTCCCCTGGCAAAGGCTCTGGCCTACACAGTACGCATAACAATGCACAACACAGTCCTTCCCCGTGGAGTGCCAGCAGAGGAAAGCTCTGCGGAATGCTGTTTATGTGTGTTGTTTGTGACT
>JADBJO010019420.1:0-12500 GCA_016801955.1 Conus betulinus | reverse complement strand
TTTTTTTCCTTCTTCTTCTTCTTCTTATCATTACTATTATTATTACTGTCATTATTATGATCATTATTATCATATTATTATTATTACTATTATTGTTATCATTATCATTATTATTATTATTATCATTGTTATTATTATCATCATCATCATCATTATTATTATTATCATTATCATTATCACTTTTATCATTATTATTCATGTTTCATTTGATGTTGTGGTATTCTTGTTTCTCTTCTTAATACTCTTGGCCGTTTATTAGTTTGACGTGTGAACATATTGTTATGTGGAAAAAAGTGCAGGTTTTGTGCACAATGTTGAGGACGTTTTCTCAAAATATCACTTTGTAACACAGGTTTCTGCTCTTCAGGGTTGCATTCACCATGTTTGTAAGAAAAAATGCACAAGGAGGCCACTCCTGTGAAAAAGACAAATAAGACTAAACGACAGTGGGACTGACACAGTCATGATTTATGACGCACAAGGATAATAGAAACCGAATGAATTATGCATCAGTGATCAGTCTGCTTGACTCTCGGGTATACGTAGCTAAAACGTCTGTTGAGCCGGTGAAGATGCAATTGTAAAGCGCTTTGAATTAGAACGAGACTCAACTTGGGCAAAGTTAACCTTGCTATGATCATCACTGTCGTCAAAGTTGCAAAATACAGAAGAGGGTACTTCACATAATGGATTCACACAGACATATATCTTTGGTGGAATTAATCTTTTCTTGTTCTGCCATTGCATACTTTGCTCTTGGCATACTCTAGCGACTTTGTTATATCTGATGCTGAATGAAAGACAATCGAACAAAGAAACAAAAACACCCTTTGGCACGTTTTGTTTATAGCATACCTTTCGAGTCGGTCGAATCTCCGCCAGGCCGTTTTCTGTACACTCCATTTCGCAAATAGTTCTTCGAATGGGACTATAAACTGAAGTTCCGGGTGTGAACGCACGCATGACATCTTGCACACACACGTAAAATCCCATCATCAACTTTCAGAAGAGAAGGCCAGTTTGGCCGTTGGTATGGATGACACGTTACATATAGCATGCACCCTGTGTGTGATGAATTTAAAGAATGAAGGAAAGTAAGGAAACCGAGAGAACGATATTGACTGGATAACACAGGGAAACAACTGAATGAAGCGCTGGCAGGTACCTCTTCAGTTTGCACTACCTAGGTAGGCAGCCTGTTGCGTACACAAGAGTGTGAATTGTCAGCGCCTAGAACCTTTGGCAAGGCGCTTTTTGAATGCTATGTTACTATTTATTATTATTATTGTTGTTGTTGTTGTTTGTTGTTGTTTCTTATTTCTATAACACTAACTGAAAAACAAAGATAATCCTCATTAAATCAGACTTAAAATGTTTTTTTTGGGGAACCACAAGCTTATAGCCATTCTAAAGACCATACTTATATTTCTAACATTCACATATAAAACACAAGTGAGCATGTTGCCCGGCCTGACATAGTGGCATCCCAATCCGTTTTCCTCCTCCCCAACGCACCTCCCACCTGAAATAATTGAATTCCACAACAGCAGCACAGTGCATGTAGTCTCTTCTGACTTTCTACTCGTGCTGGATAGAGTCCTGTAAATGTTTTGTGGCTTTAGTGGGGGTGATTTAGTCACAATGATTCTGTTTGAATAACTAGTTAGCACACTTAGTTGACGTGGTATGTAGCGGCTGTGTGATAAATTCTACTGTACTGGTATATTTCTTATTTGTGACTGAACAGTTTTCATTCTGCTGTGCGTTGGCAGAGTTTTTCAGAGCAGAGACGATGCTGGTTCACATTTACACTGAACTACGAGATCGTTTGATTTCCATGTGTAGAGTTTTTGTGGTCAAGGTGTAAAATGACAGGTGAAAGATGAATCAGTTTGAAGGTTAAACCGTGCATGATTATACCAGTGATCTGTCCATGTCTCATGACATGGATAATCTTCATGACTGGGAAAAGAAACATCTCACCTGTGTAAATAAGAAATGCTGTCAGCGGCTCATTCATTCGAAATACCCCTTTTTTGTTTCTAGAAAGAATGATGGCCTAAGCAACAGGACTGAAAACATTGTAAAAAACATCAACTGTTTGGAATGAGTTTTGACATCTGATCACAGGGAAATCGGTGTGCATCTTGTGCTGACTTTGGCAGATGCAAAATCTGAAGCAAAGATACAAGAACCATGACAAATGTATTGAGGAAAATGAAGCTTAGAAATATACTTTTCAATCAGATTTTCAATCTTCCGTCGAGTCAAGAGACTAAAAAAAAAAAAAAAAAGCCCATTGTGTTCTATGTGTGAAAAGAAAGAAACTCAGTCAGTGGATCATGAGCAAAGTGCATGAAGTATTCCTATGGGCAGTATGGGAAGGTCTAGACAGGAATGTGACTGCATTTCTGGCTACAGCATTGCGAAAATGGCTTAGATATGTATTGCTGATTATAATGGCCATCTAGATAGCCTTAGCCAATTTGTGTGCGATATTTGTGGTACATACTGATATCTGAATGTTGTCTACAATTATTTGATACTTGAGAACTCATTTATGAGTCAGTGCTGAATTTAATTTACGGATTTACGATCTCGTGAATCAGGGCAAAAATACTGAATAAGTATCGAAACCACTAGTAACAAGAATGGAACATATGCTCCTGATCAAAATACATTGACCACTTCTTTCGTTATGTTGTTGCCAGAAATGCGTGTCATGACAATTTATCTTCTTCAGAACGTCTTACGTCTCGCTCGTAGTTGTTTGTTTTTGTCAAGGTGCTGTTTTTGGCATTGTGGAATTAACTTCTGTTTAGATGTGTCAAAAAAAGCTCACTGTTTGGGTTGTTTCAGATATTAAAAACCTTATCATGGAGAAACTGACAATCCTGCTTCTTCTTGCTGCTGTTCTGATGTCGACCCAGGTTCTGGTTCAAGGTGATAGAGGTAAGTGGGGGTCTTTTTTGTGTCTGTTTGTTGTGTGTTTAATCGTCTTTTTATGTGTTTCACTAGCGGTTTTATATGTAAGTGTGTTCATACACATATGTATTAATGAATAAATGTGATGAACAGGAAAAAATGCACAGAAGTACTTGTATCACAATCAGCTTCAAATTGTTTAGTTATATCTCCTAATTCTGCAAATTAGGTACATTACTCGAAAGAATACATAAATATAGGTTCCAGCAGGAAATTATAATAAACACCAATCCTCTGTTTACCCCCTTCATATCATCCAAAAGGTTTTATTGTGGGGGAGCGTTTTCCTGTGTTTTCTGTCTGAACGTTCTGTTTTTTTTCATTGTGTTTCATAGACGATATGCATCTCCGCAATCTACGTGATTAACCTTAATCCTATACTTGGAATCACGTTTGGCACATGGCCCCTCTCAGGATCAGCTTCGTTCTCAGATCTGCATATGACCTTCTGCCCTCAAAAATGCAAACCTGGTGAAGTGGGGAAAACACAGACAATCCTTCATGCCCCCTCTGCCATGAAAAACAAACAGTGGAGCATGTCCTTAGCTCATGTAAAGTAGCTCTGGCTCAAGGAAGGTACACATGGAGGCACAACCAAGTGCTCAAAGAGATTGTACAAGTAGTCTGGGCTAGTACCAACACCACAAAAGGGAAAATCAGGACTCCAAAAGCACCCGCAACATTCTTCATGGCAGGAGGCAGCAAATCATGGCCAAGAACAACAGTGCCACTCGGAACATGCAGGCAGAGTCCTGCTGGACAGGGCAGATGACTGGGAGTGCACCGCAGACCTCCCAGAATGGAAGAGTCACCCAGAGATCATCAGCAGGATATTGACCAGATGACACGGTTTCTTCCTGAAGATGGTTTCGCAGATCTGATGAAAGCCTTACACATAAGCGTTACAAATAAGATGAAGGAAAAAGGAAAAAAAAAATTCGAAAACACTGATTTCAAGATATCCCAATGCCTGGGTGAAACGCTGATCATTTATACTGAGAACAATAAAGCATTTGAACATCAAAAAACACGCGCCATGAAAAATTTTTGAAAGGTATTATTTTTTTTGTGAACGATGGATAAAATCACTTGGCTGCAAACAGAAAACGTATGAAACATCTGAAAAGGAAATTCAACAGAAGTAAATGTGTGAGAAAGTGAGATTCACCCATACGGTGACACTAGTCATAGATTCTTCCAAAGGCATTGTAGTTCAGAGCAGAGTGTACATACGATTGGACATTGCCCAAACCATCGGAAGACTAGCACTTGGAGTATTTTGTATATTGTAATTACCGATCTTGTTTAACAATCAGGCTTTTATTTGGAAGGGAAGGAGGGAGGTTAGAGGGAGAAGTTCAAAATGGACCAGGTGGGCATGTACACCTCCGTTCTGGTCTCGTCTGACATTTCCACAATCTACCACCAGTTTTGCTGAACAGGGTGAGTCAGGCTGTAGATGTGAGAACCACGTGTCTTCTTGAGCCAGCAGGATGTAACAACTCCTCACAGTACACAGAAATGATGGATAAGATCTTACCTTTTGTTCATTTTACAAAACATGATCCATGAGAGCTTGGACCATGTTCAGCTTTCTTATGGCCCTCTCTTCGTATAGATTTTTCTTCACGTTTGCTAGACTCGCCCAACATAATCATGTTTTTTTAAGCATCCTCCTATTTAGCCACTTAATTATTGGCTGACCGTGTACTGTGTGACTGCATTGTGCCTGTACCAGAGCTCCACTTTTTTTTCCCTTTTCCAACTTCAGCCGTCGTGTAAGGGTATTGCTTCTTTCTGGCCTAGATGATATTTGTCGTGTGTGAAAAACAGCTAGGTAGTGTGGTCCATTCTCTTTGGCATATCGTACATACCGTTGTATTCTGTCCAAAACTCCGTGAATCTTTTCACAAGTTAATTCTGATCAGAAGTAACCGCTCTGTAAGACAAAAGGAAACAGCTGTGTGATGCGCACTATAGGACCCTCAACACTAAATGAGTACCCTACTTTTTATTCATGATGCCAGAAATTTACAACTGTTGCTAGAGACAGTGAAACAGAATCCATCTCTTGCTGTCACGTGATCCTCTCCAATTTTCGAGGTACACATTGTTTCATGTGTTGTGTTGCATGTGGCCAAAGGACAAGGGGATACCCACTACTTGTTCTTTCAGATGACCTGTTGTGTCTTCGGGGAATCCTTGTGTTGTAAACTTACCATGACCATGACACCTTGCAAACTGACACAGATAGACTGTGCTTGTGGTGGGTGCTCCGTGTGGAGCAGTTCAGTTATTAAATGTATCATATCCACAAACATTTCATGGACTGAACACCATATGAAAAAGAAATACAAAGTATGAACTAAACGTATTGTACCATTTTGACAGACACAAAAGCAGATTTAAGTTGGGACTGACAGTACCTTAAGGTCAAAATCAGATTATTGTTTGTTTTATAAATACCCATTTGTTTTACCTGGCAGTCTATTCAGGTTAGATTCCCCATGCTTTGTGCTAGCAGGCGCCTGTGCGTGTCACAACAAACATACACACACACACACACACACACACCACACACACACACACACACACACACACACACACACCACACACACACACACACACACACACAACAAGCTTGATGAAATGACTTTCACTTTGCAGAAAAAACCCCAGAAGGCGCCGATCGACTTTTTAACAGCAAGAATGTTATCAGGAAATAACGAGTAAGACGTTGATTCTTTCAATGCTGTTTGTTTTTTCCTTCATCTATCGAAACACCCTGTCTCTATGTTTCTAGTCAATGACCTTTCGAAATATCCTGTGGCTAGCTGTACATCCATCTATCTTTGCATTTGTCTGTCTGTCCGTCTTTGGTAGAACCGTCTGTGTGTTGTGAGTCATTAAAAAAAGAAAATGTAAGAATTGGCTGACAATATTTTGACTTTCAGTTTAAGGGCTTGATTAAAGAAAGGTAAACCATAAACTTATCGCTGTATAACTCTGTGACTTTGTTTCCTGTTGTGTGATGTTCTGATATTGATTTTGTAAAGTAATGGTTTTGAATCTGGAAAAGAATGTCCGTGATGACCCAGGTGTGATCTGAATTAAAGGCAGTGCTGTGTGTGGTGGAATTTGGAAATCTGTTGTGACTGAATTTTCTTTTCATTCAAGAAGAAACCTCCAGTCAAATTCAGCTGCAAAGATAAGTACAACATTATATCTTTCGGAAACAAAATATTTATCATGAATCAGACCAAAAATGTGCTAGTGTAAGGAACAGTGCGTCGATATGAATATACACTGAAATCAACACGATGTGGTAAAGTTCTCACTATTCTTAAACACCAAATGTTTTGATACTTTGTTTCTTGTGCATAACTCAATGGTCAATTATGGAACACACCTTGGATGGTCACGTGACAGCATAGAAGCTGATCAAGATAGGAAGAGAATGTTCTGTTCTCCATGCACGTGTACGTTTACCTGGGAATGCATGTGAAAGAATGGATGACTTCTTAGGCAGTACACTCGTATATCTGAGAAACAGACTATGCTAAAGGTTTTTTGCTGGCTCGTACATCACACACACACACACACACACACACACACACACACACACACACATGCGCGCGCGCGCGCGCGCGCGAACACATACGTACGCATCTTTCTATCTAGCTATCTAGCTATATGTATGTCTATATCTAAGTAACCTATCTGCATGCGTGGTGTGCATGTGTGTGTATCTCGGTGTGTGTGTGTGTGTGTGGTGTGTGTGTGTGTTGTGTGTAAGAAGAGAAGAGAGCCCATTATCTATCTATCTATTATTCTATCTATCTATCGATCGATCGATCTATCTGCATGTGTGTGTGTGTATGTGTGTGTGTGTGTATCTCGGTGTGTGTGTGTGTGTGTGTGTGTGTGTGTGTGTGTGTGTCTCGGGGGGGGGGGGGTGTTGTGTGTGTGTTTGTGTGTGGTTGTGTGTGGTGTGTCCCTCTGGGTGAGAGAGAGAGAGAGAGAGGAGAGAGAGAGTAGAGAGAGAGAGAGAGAGAGATAGGAGAGAGAAAACAGGAATAGACCAGTGTTTTAAATTGCACAGACAAACAGCACACCACACTTAGCTTTACGTATAAATGATACTTGACCATGCTGTTCTGTGGAATGCCAAATGGGGCACAACGAACTATCCGCAAATAATTGAGGCGTAAATGTGCTGTTTCTTTTATTGCTGGCAGGATAATGACCTAAGTAATGTAGTAAATGTGTTGGCAAATATAACTGGGCTTTAAACACACCATGCTGTTTATGCCATTATCATTTCCAAAAAATGTGTCGTCCCCAAGTGCTGGTTCGCCGAGTTCAACTATAGTACGCAATGCTGCACACTACTTATTGTAGACACCCGCCATAATGCGCTTAGTAATGCGACGAAGTCGGACCTTCACCACGCAAGGGGTCCATCAACATCAGACCACTCTTCTCCTTACTCCGAGGCTTCAGATTGTGGGGGAGAAAAGCCAATAGAACACTCAAGCATGTTTTTTTTCTTTGTTGTTTTTTTGTTTTCCCTTTGCTGTAATCACAAGGGTTTTTTAGAACACTCTCTATGTGTAACGATAAAAGACCACTGACACTTCTTTGTTTTTTGACCTCCCCCTTTTTTACTCTGTGCTCCCTTTTTATTCTGAGCAATAATGTGTGATTCATCGAGACGAGTTTGATCCTGGCCCTAAGCTCTTCCCATCACCGAACCTAACCCACCACCAACCCACAACCCCCCCATCCCAGGTGTACCGACCACCACCATCAAAACAACCCAACCCACACCCCAATCTAACCAACCAGAAACCAACCAACCCCCCCCCACCACCCATACCACTAACCAAGCCGTCCCCCCCACACCCCCACCACCAACCAACAACCGAACATCCACGCCCCAATAACCCGAGTACCCCACCCGGCTCTAAACCCATCCACCGCCTACCAACCCAACCCACCATTAACGCTTCCATAACCACAGACCCCCCCAACCAGACCCCCCCTGATTCCCCCCCAACACTCAGCGACCTGCTGCCCCAACCACCTTCCAGCAGACATGTAACCAACCCAATAACCACAACACGCACACCCGACCATAACCCCCAGGAGGACCACCCACCCCACCAGAAACGAGGAACCACCCTCTACCCCCCCTAACCCTAACCCCCTAACACCCCACCACCCCCAACCAGGCCCCCAGCAACTGACCCCGGGCCCCCCTAACCCAAACCCCACCCAACCCACCAACACAAACCACACAGGGTTAAGTACCACGGCACGTGCAAGAGAAGTATGAAGGATGCAGGCATAGAGCAGGGGACGAGGATGAGTGAGGCGAAGAGAGGATAGAAAGGATGAGATCGTAGATAGGTCAAGTGAGGAGATGAAGAGTAGGGAAGATGGAGTGATGAGGTATGAGAGAGAGAGTGAGTACTAGCGAGAGACAGACACCGAGAGAGAGAACATAAGAGAGAGAGATTTAATTCTATATTTTTGTAAACTGTAAAAGAAAGACTTGTGCTTGGTTAGCCCTTTTTCATACTTACTTGCGGTTACTATTCTCACAACTCGATACTGAATGATCCTGTGGTATAGCATCAAAAAACATAATTACCCACAACGAAAACAGCACATCAAAAAACAAACAACAAATCGATAAACCACCACCAAGAAGCAAGTGCAGGACACCATCAATGAAACAGTAAATAAATAAAGATTTAAATTCAACTACACAAACAATTAAATCAAAGGCAAAAAGCAAATCAAATTACAACAACAAAACGATCGCCAAGAAAATAGCGTAAAACATGTTAGAATCACTATGAATAATACAAAAACAGAAAAAAGGAAGAAGAAAAAAACGGAAATGAGGGACACACAATAAAAGGGAAGAGAAAAGAAAAGCATGTACATAAAGGACCACATTAAAAGGTCTCTCCGTCTTGCATTCATACACATACATACATACAATACATACATACATACGATACAACATACGTACATACTTTATACAACAGACACGTATCACACAATAACAGAGAGAGAAGAGAGAGAGAGAGAAACCGACAGACAGACAGACAGACAGATAGACAGACAAAGTTGAAATAGACAGACACAGAGACAGAGAGTATTTGAGGTTTTTTTGAACTGTTGGCAAGAACATACCTCAGTTGCAGACTTGGTCTATGGCTAGCTTATAACTCTGCTGCTTTCACACACACGCAACACACACACACGACACACACACACACACCACCTCTCTCTCTCCATCTCTCTCTCTCTCTCTCCTCTCTCTCTCTCATCATCTCATCAACCTCTCCTCTTCTCCTCCCCATCACGTCTCGTATCTCCGAGCATCGGATCTCCCTCTCAGCTCCTCGGGAGGTCCTCTCTCATCCCTCTCGGCCTCTCTCCTCTCGTCTCTGAGAGGCACTGTCTCAAGCTGGAAAATATAAATACTGTCAAATCGGTACCACCCGTAAAGCGCAGTAGCCTGTTAAAAGGGTCCCATCAAACACAGTGAAGTCGGTACCACAGACAATCACGATGCTAACCTTTGTACAACATTGGAGGGAGACTGATCAAAGCTATCATTGTTACTCACTCTAACAACACTACCAACCATGTCCCATGACACGCGTCTACATTAGTTCACTTTTGTTGCTGTCGTTAAAGGCATTGTCCCAACACATTAGAAATGGGGTACAGACGATGGGTTGACAGGGAAAACAGGAAGTCATCAATAGTGCAAAGGCCCCGTTTACCTTTTCTGTGGCACTGGTTTTTTGTTTGTTGAACGGCACCAAGTCTGTTTTTAATGATGTACACACACTGAGTCAGGCAAAATGATTTCATTCCAACAAAAGTGAATCTAAAGATTGCAGCCCGCTCTCCTTTCCTCTTTGCCCCTACCTGCACATGAACAACAGACAGACAGGATCGACTCTTGGCACAGACCCACCAGAGAGTGATAGAGTACGGTCCATGAAACTACATGAAAGAAATAGATAATCAGGCAACAGCTGTATGAGTTACGCCCGTCACACGATCAAACAGTTAACACAATTTATGTAACAGATTGTGGTCTGATTGACGTAACTGAAACGGATCGTAAACCCGACAACCGCCGAGCAGCTTCTGCAGACCACACCTATTGACTGACTGTTTGAGAGTGCTGGTGGTGCGCAGTCACAAAGGGCAACAGTTTCTGCCGAACCACAGCTATTGACTGACCTGTTGAGAGTGTGGCGCATCCCCACAAAGGGCAGTCATTTCTGCAGACCACAGCTATTGACTGTCTGTTGAGAATGCGGCACAGTCACAAATGGTTGCACAGTTTTCTGCAGACCCACAGCTATTGACTGACTGTTGATGTGTAGTAGCACAGTCACAAGGGCCATTGTTGACGACAATTGTGAAATGCCCAAGACCTCAAGGAGAGTGACGGTAGCACACCAGCACACTGCATGATCTATGATATGTGTGCAGACAACGGAAAGACATTGACCCTTTTTGGGACGACAAGGATTATCCTCTGACCGCCCGGCTGCGTTCTCTCGCCGTCCGCCGTCCTCCTCCTTCCCTGCTTTCCGTGCCCGGGGGGGAGGTGCCTCCGCTCTTTCCGTCCCTCCCCCCCCCGGTTGCTGTCCCCCCCCCCCCCCCCCCGCGACCTTTTTCTTTTTTTTTTTTTTTTTTTCATCTCCTCTCTCTCCTCTGTCGAGCGGGGCCATCGTCGTTGCGTGAATTTTAAAAGCACGTGCGCGCGTGTACGTATGTGTACATTAGTGTACGTGTGCGCGCGCGCGGTGTATTGTGTATGTTGTGTGTGTGGGTGTGTGAGGAGGGGGGGGGGGGTGGGGGGGAGAGAGAGGAGAGGGAGAGTGATTGTGTGTTGTGTGTGTGTGGTGTGTGTGTTTGTGGTGTGTGTGGTGTGTGTGTGTGTGTGTGTTGTGTGTGTAATTGCGAGGGAGGAAGATCACATCGCATAATTATTATTGTGCTTTATATAATTAACACCTTGTGGTTGGCGTCTTCTGCCGCCGAATTCGGCCATCCTTTTTGTTTTGTTTTGTTCTGCTTTGTTTTTTTTCCTTGTTCGATTTGATCATCCTCCATCTATAGATGGTAGCTATTCGCGTTTTTGAAAAACGTAAAGAGTGATGCCAATGACGATTTTTTGCACTGCTCATGCCAGTGATCCCCCATCCGATAACATTCAATGTTTATACATGATTTATTCATGTTTCAATGTCTATGTGTAGAAATGTGTGCGTGTGGTATGTGTCATTATGCCAGTGAATTGACAGGTTCTATTGATTTCTCATTATGCAATGTTGATGTATGCTTTAGCAATGATGTTGCATAGTGTATGTGACATGGATATCGCTTTCCAGTTTTGTTCTTTTTTTGCCATATTGTGCTTATATGAGAAAACATTTCGCTTTTTATGGGTAATTTGTGGAAACATATGAATATCCCTATTAAGTATACATCTGTCTACCGTAATGACTTGTAGGGAATCAAAAATTGGGTCTATGAACTGTCAGGGGTCTCGCAAATGCTCAGAAACGTCGAGACGTTTTAATTATTTTAAGACAAAAAGCTTTTTTTCGATCATACCTGCTACAAGACACTCACTGTAGTCCTAAACTAGAAGCCTACATTAAAGCTGAATGGGGCTATAAATGTTATTTTGCCATCACATAATTCTAAACCTCCCGCGGGGTTGCCATACTATTTAATAATAACTTTGATTTCGCTTGAACCAAGATTTATAAGGGACCGACTTGGCAACCATATTTTTTGCCTCGATAAAAGCAATGGATATGGAATTATTAACTGTGAATTTGTATGGACCTAATCGTGACGATCCCAGAGTTTTACATTAATTAGAAAAAACAGATTCGAGAATACAGGGGTTTTTTTTGAAAAAGTTAATCATTGCGGGAGACTGGAACTCTGTCCGAAATTATACTCTTAACTGCTGTAACTACAAACACAATAATAAATCCAAAGGCGCAAGAACAAATAGAGGATATGATGGATAATCTGGACCTCGTAGATGTTTTGGCGGGAACTGAATCCCGAGCTTAGGAGATACACATGGAGAAGGAACACGCCATTCCAGCAGAGTAGACTAGATTATTTTCTGATTTCGGATATATTAAGTAGTTTATGTTACGGAAGCAGATATACAACCTGGCTACCGATCTGATCACTCCTTGATATTATAACTCTCTGCAATGTTGGCAACAAGAAGAAGGAGAAGTCTACTGTGGAAATTCAATAGTTCCCTATAAAAAGACATGAAATTATATGGAAGAAATAAATAATTAATCAAAGAGGTAACTGAAGAGTACGCAGCCCTACCTTCATTGTCGTGATTCCATAGAAAATATAGCAAAGTTTGATCTGCAGTTTGTTATCTCAGATCAGCTGTTCTTGGATACGGGCTGCTGATGAAGATTAGAGGG
>JADBJO010019419.1:25000-27500 GCA_016801955.1 Conus betulinus | reverse complement strand
CGTGGTGTCTGTCTTCTCCTGTGCTTATGACTCTGCAGGAGGTCTGCCCGCTGACCTCAGCCGACACATTCTGACTTCAGAACAGCTCGTGGTTGTCTGGTTACCTGGTCAATACGGGTCTAACGTACACCAGACAGTGCGGGTTTGGACTCCCAAGTTTTCCTTCTCCTAGGCTATGTTGTTCACAGCACCTTCTTCTGTATTATCCAGTGCTTCCCCGAGGCACAAAGCTTGAGAGATCCCAAGTGCATCAACTACGGAACGTGCCTCTACGCTGAATAGTCCCGGCGCGAGGAAGGAAAACATATAATTGTGAGAGATCCGAAAGTTCCACACGAAGAAGCGAACCAGTTGGGCTGAACTCTAGAATTAGTGTTTGAGCGTTGTTTGGAAAAGGAGAAAAACCACACGTTTGCCAACAAGCGAATCCATACACCGAAACAAAAATACAGGAGATTAGAGACAGGGAGACTGAATTACAGTATGGAGGCCAAGGGCTTTGAGCTTAAAATATCCCCTGTTCTGATCTTCCAGAAATACACCGTTCTTTCTATATCCCCTCCTCCTCCCCCACACGGGCACACACACACACACACACACACACACACACACACACACACACACACACACACACACACACACACACACACACACACACACAAACACACACACACACTATATATATATATATATATATATATATATATATATATATATATATATATATACACACACACACACACATATATATATATATATATATATATATATATATATATATATATATATATATATATGTGTGTGTGTGTGTGTGTGTGTGTGTGTGTGTGTGTGTGTGTGTGTGGTATCGATCAAAGATACACGAGAGAGAGAGAGAGAGAGAGAGAGAGAGAGAGAGAGAGAGAGAGAGAGAGAGAGAGAGAGAGAGAGAGAGAGAGAGAGAGAGAGAGAGAGGAAGTGTATGTGGATGAGGATCACATGAATTGCGATATGAGTGACCGAGAACCGGCGTTAAGGTCTTGTAGGCCTTAACGATATCTAGGGCAAGGCACATGGAAAGCGGAGCCCATCCTTCACCCTCTCCCTCCTTTATCGTCTCTGAACTGAAGCAAGTCCCCATTTGCTGCTGGCTGAACTGACCAGTATTTCAAACCGACAAAAGCAGATCCCACGTGTAGGTCAGACTCTTGACCGTCAACTCCACAGCTGAAGGGCTATATTAGCGTGGTAATGGCAAATAGATTATGGATCAGTTGTGACAGAAAGAAAAACTCTGACTCCACCTTGACCAAATTATGTTTTCTCCTGAAACACGTTGGCATCTAGAAGAATGGTCAGGGACCACCAAGAAATTTCCTTCTTGCAATCATCAGAGATTTCTTGTCGACCGGGTTGATTGTAATCTTTTGTACTTTTTTGTTATTGTTTTCGGGACTACTGCAGCTGGCTCTTTGGTGAGCTTCACACAATATGTCATAGTTGTTTCTGATCTATTACATAACAGACCTACCCAGAAAAGACGGGGAAAGTGTGTCAGAATTGTTTTTTATTTCTTGTCTAACACGCTTTGTATGTTCTAATGATTATGTTTCCTTACAAAACGCTCCAAATCAATTATTTTTCAGTAATTTGTCGACAAAGTCCTAATTCAGATTACTATACTACACTTGTCTGTTACATTATTAACATTAGTTTTCGAGTTTAAGTTGGAGTTTTTCATTAGAACAACTAATTAACCTTTTTAGAGGGGAGGAGAGGGTAGGAATAGTACTGTCTGCCGATGATAGAAAAAATAACTGTATCTAATTCTAATGACTGAAATTCTGAAGAAGAAAAAAACACAATTTTTTAACTTGCACATCGGGGATCAATGCAGGGGCAAGATATCTGGCTTCCCGCTGTCCTTGCTCTGGTTTCTGTTTGCATTTAGTTCTCGATAGATGTCTCAACACGTTTTGTTTGGTATCTTTCTTTCTTTTTATCAACCCGTTTAGCCATCTGTGAAGAGATTTCGACAACGCGATCTGTGTAAAATGCAGGAAAAGCGACGAAAAGTAAAAAGATGAGCAGTTCACATAGCTTCAGTTTCACCAAGGAAGTGTCACTGCATGCGGACTAGCCTAACGACGCTTTACCACATACGCTAAGTCTCGAGACTATATTGCACAGGATTTACAACTGGTGCATACATGAGACTAGGATAAAAGGATTTAAAGCGAGGTTCTCCTGACTACGAAGCAGAGTCCGATTTCCGCACTAGCTCTACACTACGGTCAGACCTCTGATGACTGATAAACGTCTGATAAAATAGGCAGAACTCTTCTTGACTGTGCAAACCCTACAACAAATCTGCTTGGGTGCAGCATGTGAAACTTTGCAAAACACTACAGTGCACAGTGTACAGCTACAGCGATCACGTGGCTTTCTCAGTTTCTGGGTCGTGCTCATATCCCGCTGTTAGGAAAACTCTCTCTGACTGATGATAGAAGCTTCTGATTTC
>JADBJO010019419.1:15000-20000 GCA_016801955.1 Conus betulinus | reverse complement strand
AATTATAAACAAAGCTTGCGCTTATATCTTAGATTGGAAGAAATAGGGGGGTGGATAAGCGTTCATGTCTGCAGTGGTAGATAATTCTGCCTAACTAACAGTATGTGCTGTAACAGAATAAACTAATACATTCCAAGGGTAAGTAACTGAGCACCATTCCAGCAATTATCAGAGCTGCTTGGTATTGCAATGACTGCAAGAAATTATAAGCAAATCTTCCTTTCTTATGTGTTAGATTGAAAAAATCTAATGCTCCTGTAACGTCTTTGAGCTGAGGCCCCCCCCCCCCCCCCCCCCCCCCCCCCCCCCCCCCTTTACAGCTGGCTGAAAGGATAAGGCTTTCAGGCGTCAAAATTCGATCTCGCGTGTCGTTCGGACTCTTGACCATTAGTGTGGCAATAGAAAATTAAGAAGTTATTGCTTGGTTGTCTGGCAGGACATAATGAGTCCCACTGAGCCATTTGTTGATTTTTTTTCCTTCAGTACATTGGCGCCTCCAAGACTGGTCAGGGATCTCTAAGAAATGTCCTTCCGGCTCTCATCAGACATTTCCTGTCTACTAGATCGGTTTGGTTGTTTTAATAGGGTTTGGTTGTGTTGATAGGGTTTGGTTGTTTTTAGTAGGGTTTTGTGTGGTTTTAGTAGGGTTTGGTTGTTTTAAAAGTGTTTGATTGTTTTAATAGGGTTTGGTTGTTTTAACAGGGTTTGTTTGTTTTAGTAGGGTTTTGGTTGTTTTAAAAGTGTTTGATTGTTTTAATAGGGTTTGGTTGTTTTAACAGGGTTTGTTTGTTTTCCTATTTTTTTTTTTATCTTAGGACAGCTTCAGTCTGTTTATTTGGTTAAGATTCGTAGAATACATTCACATCTATTTCTGAGTGATAAGACAACACACTCAGCCTTCTCAGAGAAGACGGGCAAAGTGTCGTTTAATTATTTATTTATTTTATTCATTCATTCATTTATATCTGTTTCTTGGGGGTGGGATAAGAATTGGAGATTCTGCTGAGGGCAGAAAAACATATATTAAAAAAAAAAAATGAATTGTAACATATGTCAGCAAGTGATACAGAGTTTCCGATAGTGATTACAACAATGTTTGAGATGTGTCTAGTAGCAAGACGTGCGTGCCAAGGTTACAAATCCCGAAAAAAAAAGTTTAGAAAAACACTGAAAAGTAAATCTAGCCACCAGAGTTGTTTTTTTTTTTTCAAAAAGGGATGCTTTTTGTTGATCAGTGACCATGCCAGCAGACACCATTAAACCCTCATCTGTGTCCTTACATGATGGAGAGCCTGTTTGTTCAGCCCTCACATGCTTTCTGGCATTGTGGATGACTTCCCTTTGTAAGCAGCTAGTGAAAGGTGCGGGATGATGAATGTCGGTGGAACCCATGCTTATCTGGCCTGACACGGCTTGGGGGGGCCATAAAAGATTTGAGGGAACTGCCGGTGAAGGCTGTCCTCTCTGTTGACTGACCTCACAAAGCAGGCCTGACTGGCTCACAAGTAAAACAGTGTTGATACACGATCCAGTGCTGGCTTTTGTCCTTGAGAAAGTCTAAACTGGAAATGTATCAGCTATATTTGCAAATGCAAACCATTATTCATTTTTTTTGGTTAAAAAAAAATTAGAATAAGCCTGCATACTGATATGGAAAAAATGTCCTTCGGATTGCATTGTCTGATGCAAGCATGTCTTCTGAAAATGCTGTGAAATCTGATACAACTCATTGAGCCCAGGCAAAGACCCTCCACAGTGGGTAAATATTTCAATAGACCATGGCTATCAAATTTCAAAACTGAAAGCCTTCGTTACAATAATGTACCAAAGTGATCCACTGGTTTCCCATGTAATTTAGTCAAATATCTGTCGCTCAGTCAAATACCTGATGATGTTCAAACTTTCAGCCGAGAATGCGCACGTGTCCTCCAAACCAGCATCCAGATTCAGCTTCTCTTCTGATGATGGGATTCAACGTGAGTGCAAGATGCTATGCTTGCATTCATACCAATAAACCTGGTTTGTCACAATATGACAAACTTTTAAGAAATGAAGTCTGATTCAATCTAACATCCAAAAACAATTCCTTATGTACACAAACGACCCAGCGGACATTCCACCCAACACCTTAGGATTGCGAGTTTGGCGCTCTACCAACTAAGACCTTACAGAATTATGTGTTTTGTACACATGCTGTCAGATTCATCTGTTTATTTTTCTATGCTTTTGAAAAGGTGGAAATGTTTTATCAAAACATTGCTTCTTTCTTTAAAACAGACAGAGCATCATGGGTCCCCTAGTCGTGTGTGTGTGTGTGTGTGTGTATGTGTGTGTGTGTGTGTGTGTGTGTGGTGTGTGTGTGTGTGTGTGTGTGTGTGTGTGTGTGTGTGTGTGTGTGTGTGTGTGTGAGAGAGAGAGAGAGAGAGAGAGAGAGAGAGAGAGAGAGAGAGAGAGAGAGCGTGCGTGTGTGGGACTGTGTGTGTGTGTTTCTCTGTGTGTGTGTGTGTGTGTGTGTGTGTGTGTGTGTGTGTGTGTGTGTGTGTGTGTGTGTGTGTGTGTGTGTGTGTGTGTGTGTGTGTGTGTGTGTGTGTGTGTGTGTGTGTTTGTGTGTGTGTATGTGTGTGTGTGTGTGTGTGTGTGTGTGTGTGTGAGAGAGAGAGAGAGAGAGAGAGAGAGAGAGAGAGAGAGAAAACAGATAGACGGACAGACAGATAGACAGTCAGTCAGTCAGACAGACAGACAGACAGACAGACAGACAGAGACAGAGAGATGGAGAACAGATCACATACAAATACCGAGGTAGCTAGCAAAACGCTCACTATAAAAAGCAAGGACTTAAAAAAAAAAAGTCATTGTGATGATTATAATGATGATGAAAGAAAACAGGAAGAAAACGGAAAATAGACAAAGAAGAGATAAAAAGATCAAATAAACCAAGAAGACTAAATAATTTTGGGAAATGCTTCAGGTCATTATTCCAGCTTCCTTTTAGAATTAATAATAGCTGCAGGACATACACTTTTACCAGTCTCCCTGTTCAGAAAACGAGAGCACCCAGAGCGACAAAAATGAACCTCCTTTGTTTTTCAATTTTGTGATGAAAATTAGGTAATCATTGTCAGATCTTTTGCACGTCTCTGAAATTTTAAAAGTAAAGATCAAAGAATGAGAATAAAACAAAATGAATAGATGATTAAAAAATGGAAGGGGGGAAGGGGAGATGACACAGAATCGGTAAGATGGACCAGAACATTGCCAGAGAAACATGACAAAAAAGGTTCTGATTCATGTACGTCATTCTGTGATTAGGGTATATGTCCTGTTTATATCCTCGGGGCAAAATGTGTGTTATCACACGCCAAATATATCACTGGTCATTTATATCTGTGCAGCATGATCTGTCTGTACTTTATAGATACGCCGGTTTAACTGTTTTTTGTTTGTTTATTTTTTGAAGCTTTACATTCCATTCATAAATCACATCAAATCCATTACAAAATGTCAAATAAGGCAGGGTGATAAAAAAGTTAATAATGAACATGGAACGTTGTGCTAGTGCAGACTACAGACAATAGACACGCAGAAGAAACGAAAATACAAGGTGACAAGTCAGCAATGTTGGTGAATCAAAAATGATGTTGGAAACCAGTGTCAGTAAACATGTCATAGACTCACAAACTGCTGTGCATGAACATGAGCCAGACAGCTCCTGTTTTACAGACTTGCAACAGAGTAAAATCCTTAACTATAGAACACGTCGTCATAAACAGACAAGTCAAGGAAGCTATTGATATAAAGCAGTGAGAGCCACAATAGCTACAATAGGAACAGACGTCCCACTTGTCTATAGCCCTCATCTGAGCAATGCTACACCTGTCCATGACCTATTTCTGAGCCACAGGCAGCTGTCAACAGAGTTCACCGGCCAGGCCACCTCTCTTCACCAGACCAGTGAAGGCCATGATACATGGTCGAAATATTTTGCAAGTGCCAGCCTGTATCATCCATCCTGAATCCACACTCCTAGAATCATAAATTTTGGGGACAGATTCTTTGTGAAGGCAGGACTTTTATGGGGAAAATGTGTGGCTGTGTGAGATATGAGAATGCACATCGTCAAGGAATGATTGCATAAGTCAAAGAATGCCTAAGCAGAAAGAATGATTGCATAACGTCGGTGGGTGACTATACAATGATAGCATAAGATCAGAGAATGAGTACATAAGATCAAGCACTGGATGAATAAAAACGTCTGTGGACAAAATGTACAATGCCGTGTGGAGCAACGTAGGCCTACACAGAAGTCGACAATAAGCCCAATGGTCCTGAGCTTATGTCTCAGGATTTGGACAACAGTTTATTTCATAAAAAAGAAGAAATCCATTTCACACATCAGACATCAAGCAAAAGCCAGCTATTGATCGGCAACTACTCCAGTGGACACCATTAAACTCACGTGATGCAGAGCCTGCTTGTTGGCGTTCAGACACTGCCAGGCATTGTGGGAGGTACCTTCCAGTTTTCAGCAGCCAGTGACACAAGTGTATGATTTATGGCGATAGAAGGAATGCTTATCTGGCCTGACAAGGTTTAGAGGCCATAAAAGACTTGAAGGAACTGCCGGTGTAACCTGCTTTTCTCTCTTCACTGACCTCACACAGCAGAAGTCACTGGCTCACTGACAAAGCAGTGTTGGAACCTGACCCAGTATCACCTGTGTGTGCTGGTCATCGTTCTCAACGAAACTTTGACCTGGAAATTCATCTGCTGATTTGCAAAAAAAATCGGTCGCAGACCTTATGTACGAGTGTCCTCCATCTCTGTGGCCATTCGTACTAATGAGTTGAAGGATATCCATTTCAACATATCATAATGTCATGTGTGCTTGAATTAAGTATGTTAATAATGACAGAGTACTCCTAAATGCGTTGTTGGTGGTTTACGGTCTAACCAAAGTGAAGTTCAGAAAGGTCAAAACATGCCAGGTTGTTTTGTTTTTT
>JADBJO010019419.1:0-10000 GCA_016801955.1 Conus betulinus | reverse complement strand
GTTTTATGAAAAATCAACAAACATACTATAGTATTGCACACCGGCCTTTTTGTGGGAATAGCATTTTGTTTGGGGCGGAAAAGGCAGGAAAATTAAGTTAGCACTTCCCGAGCTCGCCGAGTAGAAACAATTGGATTTCGAAATACCGTTCTCTGACCAAAAGTTACAATATATTAATGATATTCTCTTCTAATACCGTTCTCTGACCAGAAGTTACGATATATTAATGAATATTTTCTTTTGAAGATTGTCCACAATCCCACCCCTTGGAAACTATAGGCCTGCTGAAAGTACATTATGAGAAACATTTATTATTCCCCATTTACCACACAAGCACATACTGTTAGTAGGCAGAATAATCTATCACTGCAGATATGAATGCTTATCTACCTCCTGTTTCTTCAGTTTAAAATATAACAACAAGCATAGTGTATAATCGACTATATATAGAGAGAGAAAGAGAGAGGGAGTATAATGTACATAGAATGATAGATATTTAGATGTTATGTTCATTTTTTTTTTTTATTTAGACGACTTTTGTGGAGTTTTCATCTTCTCTCGATTTTCCGACAGATTGCCCAATCGGCAGAGGTCAATAAAGTGAATTCACTTACAAGGTACTTTGTATCTTTGATAGTTCAAACGCGCGCGCGCGCGCACCACGATCGTGCCTGCCAATGTCAATGCGCACATACATACACTAGAAAGAAATACCGCATATAGTTATAACAATGTCTTTAGCATCACGGCTGGAACTCTCGTCTTTTATCTCACGGTGGATCTGGACGAGGGAAAAAAATGTGGACAGTCATCGTTTGTTTTTTAATTCATTTTTTATTTACAATCGCCTTTGCTCACCTTATACCCCACACTGGAAGAATTTGTCATGTTTCTGACTCGTGGCGTTTCTTCAGCTTCGGGAGGGAGGGAGGGGGACACACACACGGATGCACTCTCTTGCGACCTCTGCGAGTACCTGTACCTGTACCAATCCCCAACAGCCATCATATTTTTGTGGCATGGAACAGAATCCACATTGAAGACAAATAACGTTAGAAGATAAGGTTATTGCATATGAGAAGAAAACGTATCTAGTTCAACGAAAGAATGGTCCTACATGTAGAGACAAACAGCTGTAGCCATTAGCACTGTAATTTGATTGTGGGAGTCCTCTCTCTCTCTCTCTCTCTCTCTCTCTCTCTCTCTCTCTCTTACAATGTCACGATATATTAAAATAGCATGGTCTTACCTCTGCCGGCAAAATGTCACAGAGGCACCGGGTGCTGTAGGTGAAGGCCATTGGTGAAATGGCACCGAGTCCTTGGCAGAGAAACAGCCCCAAGAATATCAGTTTCTTTATCATCACGGCATGAAAGAAACAAAGCCTCTTTGAGTTCTGGATCGTCAGCTGCATTCGTGCTTGCTGCTTGAAAGGTGTGTGGAATTATATTGTTTTTTCTTCTTTTCTTTATTTGTTTGTTTGATTGGTTGGTTTTGTCGAGATTTTGCTGTTTTGTATTCGTTTCTGTTTTTATACTTTATTTTTTTTTATTATCTATGTATTTCTTTGTTTCTTTCTCCTCTATTTCTTTTCTTTTCGTGAAAGCTATGGACTATAAGGACGGGTGTTGTGAGCACTTGTCATATCTTTGATGTCCGCCGCAAGCGCATGGGAGACTATTGCTAGATAAATCAACGCTGTGGCCCCTCCCAGAGCAAAACACTTCCTCATGTTGGCTCTGCGACAAAGCGAATACTGCCTGCGTAGGCAGGTGATGTCCAGCGTATGTGGAATCAGAACACGCATCACACAATCCCAGTGAAGTGAGTATCACAGCAGTGCAGTGTCTCCTTTGGAAGAATGCCTCGCGACAACCCGTTATCAATTTGCTCCCTGTGAACTGTCGGTATGCGGCGGCGATGGGACTGTTTAGTGTAGATGTATAGGAAAAATCAGAACTAATAGCGTAGGGACTAATGCCAAAGAGACTAAATACAGTTAGTGATGGTACACCTCTCATTGACAATACTAGTGAGTCATACCGACAACTGGACAGCGTCATTTTCTGTCAACAAATGAGAAAGTGGATAGCTTCACTCTACCTTTAAAACCGAAATATAAAGAGAAGAATTTCTGGTCCCATCCGGCGAAAGAGAAAGCGCAATTTCTTCTTAAGCAAAACCGTGTAATCGGGAGAAAAAGTGGAACTGGACCAGAGTTCCCTGGAAAAGCAGAATCAGCACGCATCCGCCGATTGAACGAATCAATATGCCAGACCAAAAATACTGGGAATGCATAGCGGGAGGCTGAATGCATGATAGAAGCCAAACGCCTCGAGCTTCAAAAATATCCCTGCTTTCTCTATTCTAGAATTCAAATTTTTGTTTCAAATCTTTTGTTCACTCCATACACCCATCCATCCCTTCCTCCCTCCCTCCCCCTTTCTCCCCTCCCTCCCTACTTCTATCTCCATCCCTCTCTCTCTCTCTCTCTCTCTCTCTCTCTCTCTCTCTCTCTCTGTCCCCCCCCCCCCACCCCCCACCCCCCACCCCTCAAAAAAAGAAGAAAAAAGAGGGAGTTGAAACACACCAGCTTGAGGCTGTGACAAATACTTGGGACATTGACTGGAATGAGGACACTGACCTTCTGACTGAAGGAGAAAACGAGCTACGTTTTCCCTCATCATGCGAGTGTAATCCCGACACGGTGTTGCAAAGTAATTTGTTCGATTTTTTTTTTTCTTTTTGTTGTTGTAAATTGTCTTCTTTAATACGTAACTACCATCAACATAACTGTAATTAATGGCCAACCGCCAAGAAAACGTAGACAAGCGAATCACAAGACAAAACACGACGTGTTTCGACCTCTTAGGTCTTTTTCAGGCAAGACACAAAACACTTCAGACAACGAAAATGAACGAGTAATCACTTATCTTCATTCACTTGGGCGCAAGATGTGCGTTGAATGAAAAGAAAAATCTTGTGATTCGTTGTCTACGTTTTGTTTGGCGGTTCACTATTAATTACATTTAAGATTTGTTCAGATGTCCGCCTGCATTCGCATCACTTGGCAACTAGATCTGACTACCATCACCATGTCATCGTCACTGGAGGGTAGATCAGGAAAGAGTGGGTTAATGACACAGCTGTGTTAGGGATTTACTGCTGAATATTTCCCTGGCAGTCTTGTATCTCTCTCCTGCTTCCTAGTAATTAAAATAGAAAAAAAAAAAGTATCGGGCTATCAGCGGCCAAGTTCCAAATATGTGGCTCGCCTCATGGGCTTAGTCTCTGGTCTGTCTGTCTGTCTGTCTGTCCGTCTGTTTCTGTCATTGTTCATCCCTCCCTCTGTCAGTCTGCCTGTCTGTGTGTGCCCATCTGTCTGTCTCCGTCCCTGTCTGCGTGTTCGTCTCTGTCTGTCTGTCTGTCTCTCTGTCTATCTCCCTGGCTCTTTGTCTCTGTTTCTCTCTCTCTCTCTCTCTCTCTCTCTCTCTCTCTCTCTCTGTCTCTCTCTCTGTCTCTGTCTCTGTCTCTGGTCTCTCTCTCTCTCTCTCGACAGAGAGAGAGAGAGAGAGAGAGAGAGAAGAGAGAGAGAGAGAGAGGGTGGGAGAGAGGGAGGGGGACGGGGGACACGAAGAGCGAATTCTTCTTCCTCGTTCGCCTCCCGTCAGATGAGCAGCCCGGTGTCCTCGATGAAGGCTGCCGTCCGTCGCAGCTCCTCCAGGGTGCCGTACAGCTTGGCTTCCACTGCTGTCGGTGTTGGCCAGTACTTCCTTCTGGATGCTGCATGCGTCGTACAGTCTTGAAGGATGTGGTCGGTTGTCATTGGTCCCTCACCACAAGGGCACTCTCCACTCTGTCCAATGCCAAATTTGTGTGCATGTGGTGAATGCGAAGAGCAAAATGACAGGCTTGGTACGTTAACTACAATGTGACCAAGTTTAGGAAACTGTTTAGAACTCTTTCCCAACGTCCTCATAAGTGGAACCCCATGCACAAATGTTCTTTCCACCAAGACCTAGAGATGTGATTGTTGATAAATTACATCAAGTGAATATCACGCACCTCCTCTCTCCCTCCACCTTTTCACCCCCATGACGCCTCTTATCTGTCGGACATCATGTCCTCGGAGTTTCCCATTGAGATCTTTTATTGAATCAACCCTTGATAAATTAAAACAAAATAATTTCGACTGCGTGTCCGCTGTGATCAAACCTAAAACTGTGGCACTAATCTTTTTTTTTTTGCGACAAGTCCATTGAGACAACCGCATTCGGGTCAAACTCGATCATCAACTATTAGATTTTCATGTTTAAATCGGTCCATATACGTGTTTACATTCATGGGGGGAAAATACAGTGGCGAAGTATGGGATGACACTGGTTGTTCAGTTTAAGATATCCAAGAACCAAACAATTCCAGTCCCCTGGCTAACCTTGTCTCCTTTCTTATTCATTGTACTGGCTATGGATGCTTTGTCACAAATCGAATTCTTTCTTAATGAATACTTATTAGCGCCTATTCTCGGCTAGACGCCAAGCTCTAAGCGCTTTACAATCAACACTCGTTTACACAACGGGCTGCCTACCTGGGTAGTGCCGACTGAAGAGCTGCCAGTGGCGCTTCATTCAGTCGTTTCCCGTGTCATCCAGTCAGTATCGTTCAATATCGATCACTCATTTTCCTTACTTCCTTCATTCTTTCCATTTCTCATTCAGGGTGCATGCTGTGTGTAACGTGTCATCCATACCAACGGCCAAACTGGCCTACTCTTCCGAATGTTGGTGATGGGATTTTACGTGTGTGCAAGATGTAATGCATGCGTTCACACACGGAACCTCGGTTTATAGTCTCATTCGAAGGACTGTATGGGAATGTGAGTAGAGAAGTGTATGGGCTGTTTACTTTCTGCTCCTAGAAAGTTGTCAGTCATTTGATCCACTCGCTAATCAGCATGAAACCAAGCCCTGGAGTTTGCGGATCGTATACATTTGACATCCATTGGCCATCAGACATGGACTGTCAGTCATCCGCTCCTTCAAAGATCTGACTGAATAAAATCAAAGAGCTTCCTTACTGCCTTACATTTCCGAATCAGTACGTACATTGGTGTACCTAACATAATCTGGTCGTTACGTTTGCCAGATATAAGTTTTCCTTATTATCTGGTGTATTGAGTAAGAGGCTCTTACACTACCCTACACCGCAGAATTGTTTACCAGCATATTTTCCTTTGTGTTTATTTGTCCCTGTCCTCTTGTTTATTAGTTTGCTTTCCCTAGAATGCTGACTGGCAATTCCAGCATCAAGGCTGCTCGTTAAGAGATCCAACATGAGGGAATAAATGAATATGAAACGTTGGAAATATGATGCCAAGGCCTATTTGCCGTGGGAATCCTAGACTTTTGTCGATGTCCGTGTTTTGCGGCTGGGTTAACAATGTAAGGAAAAAGTGCATGCTGAAGTATATACTTCACTCGCTCTTCTCGGGTTTGGTCTCCGTCGGCCTGTCCTTTTGTGTTCGTCCATCTCCCGGTCCTTCTGTTTATATGTTTGATTCCTTATTTCTCTCTCTCCTCCTACTTTTTCATCCTTCACTTCTGCCCTGCTTTTCAACCCTGAGATCTGCATTCATTAACCCCATAAATCAGTCAGTCTGTCTTTTGTCAGGTTTTATTGTCTATCTGCCTGTTATAACTGTTTTCCTAACAGTGGGTCGAAGGGTGGGTATGACTATAGCCTTGGGCAGTCACAGATCTACACAGTCACCAGTCTTCAGTCATAGGCAACAGGGAAGAGGTTGCCATCAGCCCGGTCCCTCTTTCTGTTCACTTTCCAGGACTATGGTCTGCGTCCAGGGAGTCGACCTTCCCCTGTGGAGGGATAGACCTGGACAGGGCTCTGTCAGGAGCAACCAGGAGCTTCGTTTTTTGTGAAAGAGTACATGCTTTAGTTGTGTATAGTCAGAGAACAGTGTTAGTGATTGGTTGTTAACGACTTTTACCTGAATTCCTGGCGGCACATACGTGCACTGGAGCAGATCTCCACCTGAATTGATTCTGTCCGATCCCCTCCAGGTTTCCTCCAGATTGTCCCCATGCTCTTCAGCTCCTGTTCTCAGGATATCTGCAACGTTTTCGTTGGCTGGCCCATCATTGTGTTGTCCTGGTGTTCCAGTTCAAGACCTGGCATGTTGCTGGCCGCTTTACACAGTATTGTCAATCCATCTCCACTTTTTTCTGGCTGTCTGCTGGACGATGGGCTCCTGATGAATTTTCCGCCAGAGATCGTAGTCAAAGATTTTCTTGGGATACCTAATTTTCATGAAAGTTTTGACTGACACTAAGCTCCCGAAATCCGTGAAAGTTTCGTCTACAGATAGAACTCTGATTTTTGACAGGGATTCTTGGTTCTAGTAATACTCAATTTTTCAAACAAGAGGGTTGGTACCAATCTCGGTCATTATGATAATATTTTTTTGTGCTCTCTGTCTGTCTGTCTGTCTGTCTGTCTGTCTGTCTTTTATGTCTGTTTGTCCGTGTAAGGTCCGTCTGTGTTGTTCCTGATACAATTCCGAAGTTTTCGTGTGTTCTTCTCCAAACTTTACAAAGGTGACTCATTAGCATACTGGGCAGATCAGGAGCAAATCACTGTTGTGTTATAGAGTCACATTATCTGTGTCTTCAATATAAGTTTATGGCAAAGGGAAAAAGTCTAGCCGCTGGCGTTCACATAGATAAAACACACACCGTGGTTACTGCAGTACTGTTAGTTGAAATAGATCAGCTGGGAGAACGTTACACTGGAGAACTAAACGTTTCGTGTTCAATTTCGGGTTCCCACTCTTTTGTTCCATTTTCATTTCTTTTCAGGCGATTCAGAGGATCTCATTCATAGGGAGTGTGCATGGGGGGGGGGGGGGGGGGAGAGAGATTCGGGGGGCAACGGGGATTGGTTGGGTAAGGGGAAGAAGAAGGAGGTGGAGACGGGAGAGTAAAAAGGGGGTGAGATGGGGAGGGACCCAGAGAAAATGGGAGAAGAGGAAAGGGAGAAAGGGGAGAGGGGGGGGGGGAGAGAAAAGGAAAGAAGGGGGGCCCGGAGGAAGGAAGATTTGGGGAATGGCGATGGACGAAGAAGTTGGGGAGGGAGGTAGGGGTGGGGGGAAAGAAGAAGGCACGGGGAAAAGAGGAGGATGAAGGACGAAGGTGGTGGTGAAGAGACGGGTGAGAGGTGGACTGGGGAAAGAAGGATGATCGGGTGGTGGGAACGGGGAAACAGAAGACAGTTCATTTCATACAAGAGAAAACAACTGGATAACTTGATGTACGTAGATTTTAATCGTTGAAAGGAGGGACTTATACACCTGATATTGAGATAGGGATAGATGTGTTAGTCTTTAACTCACAACAGAATGGTAACAAGATGTATGCCTGTAGCAGACAAGCATAGCGTGCTTAGCAACTGCGGAAATCTCTCTCTCTCTCTCTCTCTCTCTCTGTGTCTCTCTCTCTCTCTCTGTCTCTCTCTCTCTCTGTCTCTCTTTCTGACTGTCTCTCTCTGTCTCTCTCTTTCTGTCTCTCTCTCTGTCTGTCTGTCTGTCTGTCTGTCTGTCTGTCTGTCTCTCTCTCTCTCTCTGTCTGTCTGTCTCTCTCTCTCTCTCTCTCTCTCTCTCTCTCTCTCTCTGGCAAATGATGCCGGTCCGGGGAAGCACAGTGTTGTCAGTGGTGTGAGGTGAAGCACAGTGCCAGCTGATGACAGAAAAAAACCAGTGATGTGAAGTTAATCACCCGGGAACACGAGCAGTCCGACCCGTACCTCCAGCAAAACAAAGCATCCCCACAGCGCTGAATGAAAGAAACAGAACTGAGAACTGTACCCGGTACACCTTTAATGAAAGAAACAGTACGGCACACACACACACACACACACACACACACACACACACACACACACACACACACACACACACACACACACACAAGCACGCATGCACGCACGACCATACATACGTACGCACGCACGCTCCCAAGTCCGCACACACACACACACACCACACACACACACACACACACACCACACACACAGTGGCTTCTGTCTTAGTACACATTTGTCTAATATCACTTAAAAGTGAACAGACGTTAAATTGAAGAACTAACTAACTACCTAACACACAAACACACTGATGTACGCACGCGCGGACACTCACACACAAACACACACACACACACACACACACACACACACCACACACACATACACACACACACGCACACACATGCATGCATAGAGACACACACACACACACACCACAACACAGAGAGAGAGAGAGAGAGAGAGAGAGAGAGAGAGAGAGAGAGAGAGAGAGAGAACTAAAAGAACAGAGAGAGAGAGAGAGAGAGAGAGAGAGAGAGAGCTTAATAAGCCACACTGTCGAAATGTGTAGAATCTTTTTTTTGTCATTTGTTCGTTCTCGTTCATCTAGCTGGCTGATAGCCCTGCACATGTCTTTCTTCCCCTTTGGCCCGTAGTCACGCCACTTCTATCTTAATACATTGCGCAGTGTGCACTAACAACCTAACGGTACAAAAGGATCCAGAGAAACATGCAATTATGTTGGATGCTGCATAAGAAAGACCGCACTAAACAACTGTGAATACAGTGACGTTACATGTGAAGACCTCCTCTGGAATTTCTGGGAGAAAGGTCTTACATGAAAAGGGGTTTGAGGTTCTAGAATCTGGGATCGAGAGGAAAAAAATGTTGTCGCCCAAAACTCAGGTCTTCATTTGGAGGGAGTCTATTTAGGGAAGGTTTTATTTATTTATTTATTTGCTCTATTCATCTATTTCTTATTTATGTAGTGTCTATTTATCTATTTATTATAAGGGGGTTCTCGATGTTGCTATATTACCAAAAAAAGATATTCATAGACAGACCAGGCGCTAGCTAGAATAACATGATTAGAAGAATAAAGTGCACCTGAAATATTCACAAAAAGAAAAACAAAACAAAAAACAAGCAACAGAAAAAAAAAGAAAGAAAGAAAGAAAAAAGAAAGGAAGACAAAGAGAAAAAACTCTGTGTGTGTGTGTGTGTGTGTGTGTGTGTGTGTGTGTGTGTTACATGTTTAATGAAATTCTAATTATGGGGTGTTTCATAAGGTTCACGTACTTGATGCATTCAAGAGCTTCGTACATCTGGCTGTTTTCTGAGTTTGGAATTAATTGACTTATCGTTAAAGGCGTTCCTGGCTGGGTCCTGTTCCTCGGTGGGTTCCTGCTCATGGGTGGGTTCCTGTTCCTGGGTGGGTTCTGTTCCTGGGTGCCTCAGTGAGTTCTGCGTTACAGGATGTTTCATGAGTTTGGTTATCACAGTTAGTAGAGCGCCATTAGGAGTTCCGTGTTACAAATGTTGCAATAGTTTCGTATTGTGGCCTCTTTCCTGTATTCGTGTTATAGGTGACGCAAGACTTTTGCATAGCAGCGTGTTTCACGCATTTCTTCTGCTCCCCGGATACCTTTACCACACAACGATCTGACGTGGAGTCACTGGGCCTGTAGGAAGAGGACTTTCAATTTTACCGAAAATATGCAAGCTGTGTCCTGGGCACACATAGTTTTCCAAGCGCGGCAAGTTAAAAACGCTTTGTCAGCTAGGATTTCACTGCTCTGGCAGTTTGTCGCAAGCAAACAATTCCTCCCTCTGGTGGCCACAAAAAGGGCCGACACCCGAAGAGACGGAACAGCGGAACGGCATTTAGACCTGCTGGCAGGGAGGTATTTGGTTACCAGGATTGGGAAGCGCTGTGGGTGGTTGTCCCTTGATTAACGTCAATTCGCCTGACTATTCGTGTCTTCGAGTCTGAAGGTCGTTATGTTCAGTGTGGCAGTTATGACAGGTATCCGTATGTGTGATGCCCACACAAGCTCATACACACAATATCTTGAGGATATGCGAACACACACACCATACAATCCACACACCAGATGCGCACGCGCGC
>JADBJO010019418.1:0-33315 GCA_016801955.1 Conus betulinus | reverse complement strand
GTGAGATGACGAGTTTGCAACTCATGGTGAATATTTTTTCCTGCTTTATGTGTCTTTGTTAAGGTCGGGCCGAAGGAAGAGGGCAGAGAAACAACTGAGAAATTACAGCTTCGGGTGAGTCACTCAGTACGGGGTGTAATACTCATTTAGACAAGTGAGGTGCTTTATACTGTGGTATAGTGGCCTCAAGATTTACATTTGAGCTCCCCTATTTACTGGCAGTTCTTTTCTGCAGGGGGTCTTAGCTCCAGTAAGGCAGACCCTTCTGGAAGGGACTCTTCCTTGTCCTTCAGCCTTCTTCACAATCCTTTCCTTGGTTCAAGGAATGGGAGTTCCTCCTATCAGACGATACCCGTCTTAGCAGAGACCTTTCTACCTGTCAGGGGTGCACCAGAAAATCATGGTTGGACAAACGCCTTGAACCTTGAAGTTAGAACAACAAAAGGAGATCTTGGCAAACTGGTTTCCACTAGGCTGGCATTTCCCTGGTCCTGGCCAAGTTTGAAATGTGTTGCTCACACTCTGATGCCTATCGTTTTTATGTATATACTTGAATGTCACTTTTGTTTGGGGGGCATTTTAGTGGCACACCCATTCAATGTTTAATGACTTTTTTTTTTCATTATTATGTTTTGAGTTATGGGGCCTGTTGTTTTTCCACATCTGTGTTTGAAATCTCATAAAATCATACCTTGTACCAGTTGGAATTCCTTCTTGGGCCTTTTCGTCTTATTGGCTGCAGTCTTCTCCTTTTCCCTGATCCAGGGGATGCTTTGATTTCTTACTCTTGGCTCTACATTATCATGAGCATTTGACGGAGAGTGGGGTCTATGTTTTGGGCCTCCACAGTCAGCTGAGAACTTTAGGGCCATGTGGCGCTGAACTCTTGGTCAGGAGTTTTGGTTGGCTGCATTCTCCTGTGCTCTTGGAGGAGGATACATTCTCAGGCTGAGCTTGGTCCACCATCCTTTCGATATTCAGGCATTTATTGGGACAGGTAAATTGGAAGGAAAGGCGTTTTATCATTGAAAATAGTTTTAAGGTATACTTACCTGTCCAAACACTGCGACATTCTGCCCCTTCACTGCTTGGTTGAAAGGGGGTGAAAAACTGAAACTGACTTCATGAGGGTTGTGAAGGTGTGGGCTCCTTCAAGGGAGTCACTCATGAGTGCTTGGTGTATTAAGTAGAGTTAGTTCCCCTATCTCAGTTTTTTTTTTTGTGGTCAAAATGGAATTCTTATGTATTGCAATGTGTCAGTGCCAAGCGGAGATGAGGCATTTATTTGGATAGGTAAGTATAATCATAAAATTAAGGTGTTTTTGAAAAGTTTTTTTTAGATTTTGATGTATATGTTACATTCCAGCCTATGATTTAGAATATTTATTTACATGTGTCTTATAACAAGCACAACATGTATTTTTATACAGTGTTACATGTCTCAAAACAAACACAGTTTGGTCTCTTTACATGTTAACACTGTCTTATCTGTGTGTTTCTTATAACAGTCACAGCATATCTTTATAGTGTGTTCAGTATATGAGTCCTAACAAACACAGTGTATCTTTTATGTGTTATTTATGTTGTGTCTTGTAACAAACATAACATGATACTGTTTACATGGTTCGTATACGTGTGTCTTATAACAATTTCAGCATGGATAAACTGTTACATCGTGTGACTACAGGCGTGCATGTGTCAACCATTGTAACAAACGTAACACATGATATATTACATGGTTTGTGTGAATGTGCCTTATAATGAAACTCAACATGATATCTGTGTTGTGTGAACAACAGGGGTGCATGTGTCACCAAGAAGTTTGAAGGCCAGGTGGATCAGAAAGAAAAGTGTATGGCACGCAGTACAGGGTGGACGACATCCCTGCCTCAGACCTGGAGGTCAGTCTACAGTCTCACATCTCATTGTCTTGAGGTTTTGTCATTTTCAGTGGGTGCCACTTGGGGGAGAGGGGGGGGGGGAGCGCGGAGGGAGCTCAAATGTCTGCATGAGGAATTTGATTGAAAATAACCTACAAGTCATGATATATTTGTCAATGAAAATAGATTTGATAGTTATGTAACTTGTCTAGTTTTCTGCTTTACAAATTACTTTTTTTTTTATTTGATGTTGACCTTTTTTTGTCTCATGTTTGATACAGACACAAAGAAAGTTCCAAACAAGACATGTTGCAATGCTGTTCAGATCAGCATTATATCCTCTTCATGAAGATTTGGAAAACTAGACTCTGGTAGAAAATGTGAGAACTGGTTGCCTCCAGTTTATTACTGTATTTGATCAGGTCATGTAACATCGTTAGTTTTTTATGGTAATATGACCTCTCCAGCTCGAATTCTGATTGGTCAGACCTTCTTCATTCCACTTTTATGCTCTCAGTCCTGAGGAGCCATTGCTACGTTCCAGACAGTACTGTGGAGAGCTTCAAAACATATTTGTTGTCTGAACACAGATAACATGAAGGATGTCAGGTTGACAGAGGATGTTTTTTTTTTTTTCTGCTGAAAAGGGATGGAACAACTGTGGTTTGCACAAGAACCTGAGGCTGCCTGACCGCAATGAGTTCATCCCGAGCAACTTGACCTAGTGGCACGAGAGCCAGAGGTGGGGTTTCATTTCAAGAACACTGGTGATAGTGTATGTACAAGCAAGAGAACAGAAAAACCAAATAATGTTACTGATTAATGTCAAGACAATAGAAGCAGGAAGGTCATCATTATTTTGGTGCCAGAGTGGGTACAGAATTAACATCCAAACTGACAGCTGCTGGGGATAGAACTCCCTGGTTAAAGGTGGGGATGATGTCAAAACCAGACACCTGTGTGCATAGTGTGCGTGATGTTTGTGTTTTCCACCCCCTCCAGCACAGTGCGGTGACAGCCCTGATAAGGCCCTTTGCAGTCGGCTAGGCTATATGAGCAGCTTATCTCCCTCTCTCTATCCCTCCAGCACACAGTAGCCTATCCTTCGACAAAAGTTACATGTGGAATTTTTAGCCCGCACTTGATCAGATCCTTGATATAGACACTAGCTTTTTGACCCAGCCAGTGGCATTTTTTTGTTTGGCTTGTCCGTCAGTGTGGCATGTTTTGGCTGTGGGCCCTTTTTTGGCTGGCCGTCAGGTGGCATGTTTGGCTGGCCAGTCAGCCTGGCATGTTTGGCTGGCCAGTCAGCCTGGCATGTTTGTGCTGTCCCGTGGCAGTCAGCGTGGCATGTTTTTGGCTGGCCAGTCAGCCTGGCATGTTTGGCTGATCAGTCAGACAGGCATGTTTTGACTGGTCAGTCAGCGTGGCATGTTTTGACTGGTCAGGGTCAGCGTGGCATGTTTTGGGCTGGCCCATCAGCGTGGCTCATGCTTTGGCTGGCCAGTCAGCGTGGCATGTTTTGACTGGTCAGTTTGAAGATTGGGATGCCTGTACCAACACTGTCCATACATATGGTTCAGTGCATGAAAATGGGCACATGGCTACAAAAGTAAGTGATTTTTCTTTCCTTGCAGTATGTTGAATTGTTTGAATTTGTCCATTGTGTTTGAATAATCCATTCTGGAATAATTATGCCAGCCAAACAGATTCTTTGTCACTCCATCAGTGCTTATCATTCCCACAGGTTTTGTTATTACTTTAGTAGCTTTAGTAAAAAATGCAAATAATATGGACTGTGCGTAGGTCAAATACATGTTTTACAAAGTAAGTAATTTCATACAGACTTCTGGAGTCAATTCTTTAGGTATTACTTGCTACCTTCCTCCTCGTATGATTCAAATTCATCCAAAATTTACATCAGTGAAACCATAGTATTGACTTGTGGTGTCCCCTGAAAAAGAAAAGGACTCGCAAAGATATTTGAAATTCACTTACTAGCTAAGCAGCACATGATACAAGAGGGGAACTAGCTTTAAAGTACTTTCCCCTGTACTTACAATTTGTCGCATAATAATAAGGCTACAAATATGCAAGATTACACACAGACTGACACCAACTTCTGGTAGGTTCTTGGAAGGCTGTGTGCATTCTTGTGCACCTGACCAGAGGGTGGGTGCTGGGCAGAAAGAGCTTTATGTTGTCTGGTAATTGTGTGTACGTTGTGTGTGTGTGTGTGGTGTGTGTGTGTGTGGTGTGTGTGTGTGTGTGTGTGTGTGTGTGCGTGTGTGTGGCATGTGTGTGCTGTGTGTGGAATGAATGTAGATGGTCACACATAGAAACCTACAGTTAAAAACTGATCAAAGAGCTTTGAGGGTTGGGAAAGTTTTCACACATTGCAGAACCCTGAAGACAGACTCTCCTCTTTCCATGATTTTTTTTTTTTCAGCGGGGATTGAAGACAGATCCCTGGGATAAAGAGAACAGTGGTTTTTGTGCTATTTCAACCAGCCCCAGTGATATGCCCAGTAGTATGGTGTTCTGATTGTTGGTCAGATATTTGATTTGGAGGTGGGGTTTTCGTTTTTTTTTTTGTGTTGAAAGTGAAAAGCCATGCTGGGTTGTTGAAAACAAGTTCTTCAGGTATGTTGAAAGTGTCCACGTATGTGTGATTTTTGTTGTTGTTGTTGTGTTTTTTTTTCAAACAATATGTTGGTACAATGTATATATGGTGAGCTTTTGTTGCACATTCCTAGTTTGTTGTTTTTTTTTTTTAGGAGCAGATATTTCTAATATATGTGCTGTATTGTTTAACCTCTTTTTATAATTTTCAGAATCCAGGCCTTCCGGAGATAATCAGGGTGAGACGCAAATTTGGTTTTTATCATAGAATATTGTCTCGTTGTGTCTGTAGAGAGGGAGTGGGTTGAGGTTGATGTATTCGTTCGGGGTGTATGTGGGATGAAAGAGAGAGAGAGAAAGATGAGTATGCGGTGTGTAGAGTGCATGTATGGGTGAAGGATGAGAGTGAAAGAGAGAGAGAGAGTGTGTGTGTGTGTGTGTGTGTGTAGGTGTGTGTGTGTGTGTAGTAATGTATGGTGTGTGTGTGCTTGTGTATGTTGTGTGTGTGTGTGTGTGTTGTGTTGTGTGTGTTGGTACGTTCTAGATGCGTTTGTACTGTTATTGTTGCAGCTGTATTTGCCCACTGCTGCTCCTATTCCTTTTTTTTTTTTTTTTTTTTTTGGCTCCAATAGCATCATTGTATCAGTGAATTTTTCCCCCAGAATATTGAAATTGGTTTGATGTAATGAAATATCTCCCTGTTTTTGTTGTCCAGAATTTGATTGATTTTTTTGACTGTAATGAAATATTCACCCATTTTTTGTTAGTCCAGGAATATTGATATTTTTTTGAAGTGTGACATGAAAATTTACCCCTTTCCTTGTTGTCCCAGAATGGGTTGATATTTTTTGATATGATGAAACATTCACCCATTTCTTGTTGTCCAGGAATATTGATATTTTTTGATGTGATGAAATATTTACCCACATTTCTTGTGTCCAGACCCGCCGTTGACCCAGCGTTGAGCGATGTGGTTCAAACAAGATGACAAGTTTCTCAAGCCCAAAGCCTGCATCAGTTTTTGACTTGTCAGGTATAGGTTAGCTGGTACTGTGCACTTTGTTGTGTATATGCATACATATTGTTGGGTGTGTGGTGTGTGTGTGTGTTTGCGAGAGGATAGGACGAGATAGAGAGGAAGAGAGAGAGAGAGAGGAGAGGAGAGAGATCAACTTGCCAGAAATACCACTGCAAGTACAGGTGCATGTTCAGCTTCGGAAAGATAGGGAGAGTGGCCGAGCCGTCTTTCGCAAAGAACTAAAATTTGTTGTGACAGATTTGGGGTTCAAAGAATCCAGAGATCCAGAACATGATCAAGAGTTGTGTCCCTTGGTCCCAAACCATCCAGACCCAAAAATGATTCTGTCTGTCTGTCCTCTGAGGAAACCAGCGAGAGTGGTGTTGGGTAGGCTGTACACACCTTTCTTACACCATTCTTACCTTTTAAGGATGCAGGAGGCTTCCATGGTGCATGCCACTCAGTATTCAACAACACCAAGTTAACCGTCCTGGCAGCAGGAGACAGTAGTATACTTCTGGGTTTCTGTGAAGACCATAGTCATTCTAATATGTTCCAACTTGTTCCTAGATGTTTCTCATAAATGTTTTTGGTTTTGGTTTTTTATATATCAACTGTTTACTTTAGATTGGTTGTTTACTTTCAGAGCTTGACTTTGTGTTTCAGATATGTCTTTGCATTTTGCTTCTCTCTTGCAACAGACCTGTGCTGTAATTAATTATTTAACTCCTATTATTAATCCTTACCAAAATGATTTTTTAGAATATTGTTTTACCCCTCTTAATACTAAACATAAAAGTGGGTGCGTATTTATCAGTGAAAACTAAAACACAAATTTGCTGGTCAGTATGCTTTAAATATGTTATCTGGCTCATACCAAAATGCTGCTGAGATGTATTATAACATGACATCTTGACTGCCAGACACAAAAGTGGTCCTTAATTTCCATGTTCAAAGCTCTTTGCATTAAAAGCACCATCTCTGTAAAAACAGAAATAGTTTTCCAGTAGCTGACATGCAAAACCAAAGCATGAAAGATGATTGACCTGTTAATGAATAGGTAGAAAGAAAAACGGGAGAATTTTTAGATTGTTGTTGTACCTACACATGGAAACGGCTAACAGTCACAGCTGCCTTGCTGTCATGTACACACAGCATTACCACCACAGAATTGACAGTATGTAGTTCCATGTTAACGTGCTGGCCAGTCCCACAGATGTGCACCTGTGGTCAGTGGGATGGAATAGTGTGACAAGACTTGTTCTCAGCTAGGGAAGGAACCCTCCAGCTACAGTGACTGCATCTGACTAGTCTATAGGGTTGAGATCTGTTTTGGGCAACCAGCTGTGTAAACTGACTGGTGCATGAGGTGTAGTCATGTTGTGTAAAGCATGTCAAAACAGCTCAAAACGTCAGCTGTCCAGGCTCTGCTCATCAGTTCAGCACAGCATACAACATAGGCAGACTTGAATTAGGGCAGTGCTACTCATGAATGGATGAAGAGACATAAGCTGAAAGGACCACACCTGCTGTGGATCTTTATTGTCTCATGGTTAGATAACTCCCAGGATGCATTTTCAGGTGTAGGATTTTTCCTCGGATCCACGGATTTCCGTCCGTGGTAGATCCTGTGTTCATGTTATCCGCTTAACAGCGATCTGTGATTCATGTCTTCAAAAACACTGGGTTCATTTATCCGCAAACTATTCAAATCTTGAATGGCTTGGATTTCGCAGTTAACTTGGTAACTTTCTCCCTCCGGTTTTGTGATCTTTCAAAATGCGACATGTCAAACAGACGTTGTTTCATGCAGAGAAATGTTTCCTGCGACAGTCTTTGAAGAAACAAGTGAAGGTGGGTCTGGTTGGAGAGTAAGGTGGATGATGATGAGTGATAGGCTATAGGTTCAAAAAAAACTAAAACAAAATTAATGCAAGGTGTCCAGCTCCACACTTGGGAGCTGGACATCTTGCATTCATTTTGTGTGCCATTAGGTTGAAAAGGAACTCCTCTCATCTACACTTGGTCCAAGTTGTGAAAGACAGTAAGTATAGTTGATTTTTTTATAGCTTTTGTGTGTAAAAAAAAAAATGTTGGCTGTTTTTCCTTTAAAATTTGTTAATTGCAGTCTCAAAATGCACCAGATTGCACAGAATTGAATGTAGCAACCAAAAATTTTCCAGGGGACTCCCCCCCCCCCCCTCCTTAGACTGTTTCCTCTTTTTTCCTTTAGGGAGAGTCCCCATCCCTTTGGTGTTTCTTTGTTGAGACACCCATGGTCAGTGCAGACTTTGTTGCTTCTTTTTCTTTGGTCTTGCATTGCGAACAGAGATTGCAGATTTATTCTTTTTATTCATCCTCACTTTTTTGTCTACAATTTAGTCTTTAACTCTCACTGTCCCTCTCTCTCTCATGCTCACTCCCCCCCCCGTCCCCCCCCCCCCCCCGCTCTTTCTCTCTCGACGTGTATGTATGGGTGCCTGAGTGTGTGCATGTGAAAGTGTGTGTGTGTGTGTGTGTGTGGTATGTGTGTGTGTGTGTGTGCACGCGCATGCTTGTGTGCATGTACGGTTTCTTTTGTGTGTGTGCATGTAGGTGTGGTGGGTTGTGTGATGTGACTATGGGAGTGAGTGTAAACATTAATATAATGAACATTTGATATCTTACATATGAATGCTTTTAAACATTGTTGAATATTCTATGATCACTGCAAAAGAATTTTCCTTTTGTAAGAGGACAGTAAAGTGAAGTGAATTTAATTCAGTCATTTGACAATGTGGAGGGGTTTATCATGGAGGCCAGTGAATGTGTGATTCAAGCGAGTGTGGAGTCTGAATTTTGCACAAAGAACAAGTTGGAGAGAACTACTTAACAAGTACTGTTTTCAAAGGTGAACTTAGTTTCCAAGCTAATGGCATATATCAGTGTTAGTATGAGGTTGCCAAGAAGATGAAAAAATCTTCAGCTTTTTGTTACTTGCAGATTTAGTAAACTCAGAATTCTCTTGGGTTTTAAGCTAATGGCTTATATCGGTGTTAGTATGAGGCTTCCAAAAAGATGAAAAAATGTTCAGCTTTTTGTTACTTGCAGAGTTAGTACTCTCAGAGTTCTCTTGGGTTTTATTTCTCTTGAAAACAAATTAAGCTGGCTCTGATAGCATGGATCTTCAGCATTTGAAGGGCCATGGGTTTCTGACAAAGTGTATTGGTAGTTGGAGTTTGTTTTACATGTTGCAAAGGTCTTGTGCCTTATTTCAAGATGTGCCTAATCTATGAATGAAATAACATTCTTGTAAAGAAAACAGTGCAGGAGCATAAAGCGGTTTTTTCCAGCAGCATACTTCATTTTATCGTCTCTGTTTTAAATGCTTGTAATTTCATCATTTCTGAAGCCATTCTTTTGCTTTTCTCTGTAAATCATGGTCCTTAAATCCTCTCATATCTTTTTTCCACAGATAAGGGCAATGACTCTTGCACAAGCACCACTTGAGTTGGTGCAGAAATGTGGCATCAGTGCCCAGTTTTGTGAAGTGTTACTGTCAAACTGAGGTTAAAAGAGTCAACAAAAAGGGTGATATCTATTAGTATAAACAAAATTTCACTGTTTCTGGGCAGTATGTTGACTTGTTCATGGGCAACCTTTTCTGATGTAAAGCCTGCTTCTTTGTGTGCTCAGCCCGTATGCCTACATCGACCCACTTCACGCCAACATGAACACGCTGTTTGTGGAGCTCTTCAAGGATGCTCTCAATGAGTATGCCTATGCGGCTGAGATCGCTGGTCTGAACTACAACCTGGTTTGCTCTCTCTACGGCATTACGGTATGCCCTGCATGCACATGCATGCGCACACACACACGCACGCACGCACGCACAGACGCATGCACACACACACACACACACACACACACACACACACACACACACACACACACACACACACACACACTCTCCTCTCTCTCTCACGCGTACATACCCATACATACAGGCACGCATGCACGCGTGTGGCGTTAAGCACAAACCCTCAGTGACATGAATGCAAACATGAAGTGGCATTCAAGATCACACAAACATCCATCATCTGTACACATACTACAGTTGTACATATGTTCACTCTTATTTCAAACTCTGGTAAACAGCTTTGTTTATATATCAGATTGATACACAAGTATTTATACACAGCACAGTACAATGCACAATATCCTACAGGACAGTCAACACAGTGTAAAACTGAGTACAATTGAGCAGTTTTTTTTAGTGATTAATGCAAGAAATCAATATATGCAACTTTAGCTAGTGGTGGAACATGCACCTGTTAGCCCTACAAACTCTTGAGCCTGGTAAAAATGCAAAACTGACAGTTTGAAAAGGTAAAAGCAAGTAGGCTGGCCACAAACATGAAGATCATGTACCACAGGAGTTAAGTTCTCATCCTTTTGAGAGGTTCATCTCTGAGCGTGTTGCTCCTCTCTCCTAACTACAGGTGTCTGTATCATTCGGGCCTGGACATATTGTGAAAGACAGTTTAGGCTACCACCCTTGTTACGTAGTCTCAGCATCATCTTCATCCTCATTGTTCATTACATATTTTTTAAAAAGTCTGAAATTCTGTGGCTCCTCCTGCCTTGGTCTCATGGTGTCCTTAGTTTTGAGAGCCTGTATGCTGAGTTCATGTCTAGGGTGTCAGTTATGAGATCCTGCATGGTGAGTTTATGTCTAGGGTGTCAGTCTCTAGCAAATTCATGGGACTGTTGTTGGCTGGCCATGGTGGCCTATCCAGAGGGGGGATTCCCACTCCAGCTGACTTCACACACTGTACAGTTAGTGTTGTCAGTGGCGGCTTTTGCTGCTGGGAGTCCTTTGTAGGTTGGATGGGAACAGGCACCACTGAACATCACCACGTTGAACTGGCAGTAGTGCAGCCTCTCCTCTCAGGGGTTGTCACAAGTCTAACATTGGTTGTTTCCTGTGATACTCGGACTGGCTCAGGACGAACTTGGGTGTGGCTGTGTAAGTGGAAGGGAGCTGGGAGCGCTAGGGAGAGGAGAGCAGGGACAGTGACAGGAGAGGCATGGGTGTTACATGCCTGAGGGGGTTGGGTGATGAGACAGAAATACAACAGCTGCTTGAAGCATGCAACATTCTCACATTGTGTGTGCCTGCACACTGACTGGGATGATTGTGTGGGACTGTATTCAGCTGGAGGTGAAGGGTTACAATGACAAGCTGGAGATTCTGCGAAGAAGAATCCTCGATCGCTTGACCTCCTTCACCGTCAACCCTCAGCGCTTTGACATCATCAAGGAGGCTGTAAGTGGTCATGACTTTCCGCTCTGTGTGTGTGTGTGTGTGTGTGTGTGTGTGTGTGTGTGTGTGTGTGTGTGTGTGTGTGTGTGCCCCTGCATGCGCAGGCATTCAGTGTATTTGTATGTAAAGGTGTGTGTATATATGTATATATATGTACATGATGAAATGTATTATGGTAGTGTGTGTGTGTGTGTGTGTGTGTTTGACATAAAATGTTATGATATTGTGTGTTCGCATGCCTTTCTGTGTGTGTTGTGTGTGTGTGTGATGGATGGAGTTGGGTATAATTTGTGTTGTACGTATGTGATGGAATTTGACATAATATTTGGGGAAGGGAAATGGGGTGACTACCTCTGCAAAATTTTATATCATTTGATTCAGTATTCAAACACTTAGTCTCGTTGTCTTCCGTTAGATTCATCAGTATGTTACTGTTGTTAGTGGGGAACATGACGTGGCTGTTCAGGTCTTAAGTGAGACTCAGAGCAGCTTGATTGCCGGGGGTGTGTGTGTTCCTGGCAGTATGAGAGGGGTCTACGAAACTTTCGGGCAGAGCAGCCTCATCAGCATGCAGTTTATTACACCACTGTCATCATGTCTGAGGTCACCTGGACCAAGGACGAGCTTCTGTCGGCTCTAGAAGGTGAGATCTTCACTGCCTAAGAAACAACTGCCTGTCTGTGTGCTGGTCGGTCTGTCTGCTTTCTGGGATCCTATTTGACTAATTAAAGGGATTTTTTGTTCTTGAAACAAATTTCAGTTGTTGTAACTTTCTTGCAATTCTGATGTGGCCTTGAGACTGGTGGGGCTTTAAAGAAAATGATATGATTTGTCCGAGTGAAAATTGCCAAACAATACAGTTAGTCTTGTTTCTACACAAATCATTTAGGAAACTTATAGTCGAGCAATATTTTTGCCAAACAATACAGTTAGTCTTGTTTCTACACAAATCATTTAGGAAACTTATAGTCGAGCAATATTTTTCTCAATCAAAGAAATATGATCCATCAGCTTATGTAGTTTTTATTTATGCCAATGAATTTTTTTTGTGTGTGTGATACAATTTGTTTTGATTCAGCCTTTTGTTAGTTACTGTGATTTTGTGTTTTTTTCCATAATGAATGTTAATGGAAGGATTTGCAATCATTGTCATAGAAATTAGAAACAGTTTATTTTTTTGGTGACCCATCTACCCTGGAAGTCACTGACATTACCTTCGTGCCACTTCTTCCTGCTGCACTTCACACAGCCACACTGAGGCTGTGTTGTTGCTGTATTCACACAGCCACACTAAGGCTTGTGTTGTTGCTGTAATTCACACAGCCACACTAAGGCTTGTGTTGTTGCTGCACTTCACACAGCCACACTAAGGCTTGTGTTGTTAGGCAGCACTTCACACAGCCACACTAAGGCTTGTGTTGTTGCTGCACTTCACACAGTCACACTAAGGCTTGTGTTGTTGCTGTACTTCACACAGCCACACTAAGGCTTGTGTTGTTGCTGCACTACACACAGCCACACTAAGGCTTGTGTTGTTGCAGCACTTCACACAGCCACACTAAGGCTTGTGTTGTTGCTGCACTACACACAGCCACACTAAGGCTTGTGCTGTTGCTGCACTTCACACAGTCACACTAAGGCTTGTGTTGTTGCTGCACTACACACAGCCAACTGAGGCTTGTGTTGTTGCTGCAGCACTTCACACAGCCACACTGAGGCTTGTGTTGTTGCTGCACTTCACACAGCCACACTGAGGATTGTGTTGTTGCTGCACTTCACACAGCCACACTAAGGCTTGTGTTGTTGCTGCAGCGCTTCACACAGCCACACTAAGGCTTGTGTTGTTGCAGCACTTCACACAGCCACACTGAGGCTTGTGTTGTTGCTGTAATTCACACAGCCACACTAAGGCTTGGGTTGTTGCTGTACTTCACACAGCCACACTGAGGCTTGTGCTGTTGCTGCACTTGACACAGCCACACTGAGGCTTGTGCTGTTGCTGCAGCACTTGACAGAGCCACACTGAGGCTTGTGCTGTTGCTGCAGCACTTGACACAGCCACATTGAGGCTTGTGCTGTTGTTGCTGCACTTGACACAGCCACGTTGAGGCTTGTGCTGTTGCTGCTGCACTTGACACAGCCACACTGAGGCTTGTGCTGTTGCTGTACTTCACACAGCCACACTGAGGCTTGTGCTGTTGCTGTACTTCACACAGCCACACTAAGGCTTGTGCTGCTGCAGCACTTCACACAGCCACACTAAGGCTTGTGTTGCTGCTGCACTTGACACGGCCACACTGTGGCTTGTGCTGTTGCTGCACACTTCACACAGCCACACTAAGGGCTTGTGCTGTTGCCACTTTAGTGCCAGCAGGCCTCAGGTTGGTTTGAGGCTACCAAACAGACTAGGCAGGGTGCAGCGACCTAGATGGTTCAGTGGCGTCTGTTGGTGCCTGTTCTAATTGAACACAATGAGACTGCCTTACTTTGCCTCATAATGTTCACAGTCATGGTTTAGTCATGAATTAAGACGAGAAGCAGTTGCTCTAGAGTGATGCTTGGCATCACATCTCTCCCCCATTTTACTGTCATCTGCTGACACTGAACAGTGACACTGATTCCCCAAAGCCATGGACAAGATTCCACTTTCCCCTCCTCCCTTTGCTGTTCAGCCCCCCCCCCCCCCCCCCCCCCCCCCCCCCCCCCCACCCTCCTTAGTTGTGATGGTCAGCAGGGATATAGATCATCTAGGGACACCATAGAGTTCCTATTCTGGTCTTGTTCACAACTTCATGTTTGTACTCCATGCCCTTTGTTCATTAACCTATCCCAGTGTCACCAGACCAGAAATACATGGAACATGTCTGGTGTTGGTAAGCCTGGAAATGTTGAAATTACTGCATACAGTGATTTGCTGACAGGATATGTTTGAATGATGTCTCCGTGAGAGTGTGTGTGTGTGTGGTGTGTGTGTGTGTGTGTGTGGGTGTGTGTATGTGTGTGTGTGTGTGTGTGTGTGGTGTGTGTGTGTGTATGAGAGTGTGAGAGTGTGTGTGTATGTGTGTGTGTGTGTGTGTGAGTGTGTGTGCATGTGTGTATGCTAAAACTACCTGTTGTTGATGTGGTGTCTTTGTTGCCACACAGATGTGACAGTAGAGAAACTCCAAGCCTTCATTCCCCAGCTACTGTCCTTGCTGTACGCTGAGGGCCTGATCTACGGCAATGTAACAAAGCAGGTAAGCTGCTGTACGCTGAGGGCCTGATCGACAGCAATGTAACAAAGCAGGTAAGCTGCTGTCCTTGCTGTACACTGAGGGCCTGATCTACGGCAGTGTAACAAAGCAGGTAAGCTGCTGTCCTTGCTGTACGCTGAGGGCCTGATCTATGGCAATGTAACAAAGCAGGTAAGCACCATCAACATACATGGAGGTGGGCTTGATGTGTGTTTCAGGGGACAAGTGAACTTTTTTTAGATTTAAGCCACAAATTGTGCAAACAAAATCAAGTCTCAAGAAATATTTCAAAGCTGTAACGAAGCTTATAATGATATCCATGGTTGGAAGTGAGTTTGACAGACCGTATATGTGACTAATATAGCAGTCATCCACACTGCTTATTTTCAAGGTTTGTCAAAATTTTCTATTCTTTTTTATGTTTCTGTCCAATTTTTCTTGCCTGCCTATGAGGCTTACTTCCCTGCTACTTACTCCGGCTACCAAAAAACAGCATTTGTCCCATGGTAGCCGTGCTCAGCATTTGTCCCATGGCAGCCCAGCACAGCATTTGTCCCATGGCAGCCCTGCACAGCATTTGTCCATGGCAGCCATGCACAGCATTTGTCCCATGGCAGCCCTGGACAGCATTTGTCCCATGGCAGCCCTGCACAGCATTTGTCCCATGGCAGCCCTGGACAGCATTTGTCCCATGGCAGCCATGCACAGCATTTGTCCCCATGGCAGCCCTGCACAGCATTTGTCCCATGGCAGCCTCAGCATTTGTCCCATGGCAGCCCTGCTCAGCATTTGTCCCATGGCAGCCCTGCTCAGCATTTGTCCCATGGCAGCCTCAGCATTTGTCCCATGGCAGCCCTGCTCAGCATTTGTCCCATGGCAGCCCTGCTCAGCATTTGTCCCATGGCAGCCCTGCACAGCATTTGTCCCATCACAGCCCTGCACAGCATTTGTCCCATGGCAGCCCTGCTCAGCATTTGTCCCATGGCAGCCCTGCACAGCATTTGTCCCATGGCAGCCCTGCTCAGCATTTGTCCCATGGCAGCCCCTGCTCAGCATTTGTCCCATGGCAGCCCTGCACAGCATTTGTCCCATCACAGCCCTGCACAGCATTTGTCCCATGGCAGCCTCAGCATTTGTCCCATGGCAGCCCTGCACAGCATTTGTCCCATGGCAGCCATGCACAGCATTTGTCCCATGGCAGCCCTGCACAGCATTTGTCCCATGGCAGCCCTGCTCAGCATTTGTCCCATGGCAGCCCTGCTCAGCATTTGTCCCATATCAGCCCTGCACAGCATTTGTCCCATGGCAGCCCTGGACAGCATTTGTCCCATGGCAGCCCTGCACAGCATTTGTCCCATGGCAGCCTCAGCATTGGCAGTTCACAGGGAGCAGCCAGTATGAAGTATTGTGAGACAATCCCTGAGGATATTTTGCACTTCTGTCAAGTCACGTTGGTGAAAGAACTGAAAATATCCGTGGATGGCTTGCTGAGGGCATGATTGACTTTAAAAAAGAAAGAAAGAAGCAAGGAAAGAAAGAATCAACCACATGTTAGTTATATGGAATAAATGTAAAATCATGGCAAGGTTATGTAAGAAACAAAATTGAATTGCACAGTGTATTTTCACTAAGATGATGATTGCTATGAACATGCAGGCATATTTCCTGCTTTGTCTTTGCTTTTGCCATCTAGTCTCCCTCCAATTTTTTATATCTCAAAGAAAAAGAAAAATGCAAGATGATGAGGAACATAGATTTTTGAACACACATTCTGGAACAGGTGTATTCTTGGTACAGTCTTTTGAACTTTTTTTTTTTTAATGAGTTTGCAGTATGGAGGAAAAATGTGAATGTGATCATCAACCTGAAAGTTAAGGAGGTAATGTAATACTGCCAGGAGATTATTGTGACTGTCACATTTCTGAGCTCTCTGTTCTGTTTATTGTGATTTGCCTACTCCACCACCACCACTTTAAGTGCTGCCTGCACAGAGCGTAGTCAGATTCAGAGTGGCTGTGTGTGGAGTGCATGGTCCATGACGGAGATTCAGGTCAGTCTAGTGAGTGTGAAATGGCTGACACACTGTTCCAGAAAGCGATGGAGATCACAACAATGATGGAGGAGACGTTGCAGACAAACTGCAAAAACAAAGCCTCTGGTGCCTAGCCTGCATCGCAAACACAGAGAAATTCAGCTGCCCGATGGTCAGTCACTCTTCTGTTCTTTCCCAGTGTTGTTTTTTTTTCTTCTTGCAGTGAGTTCTTTTGAATGGTACCGAATTTGCCCAGCTTGGTGTAGATTTGCAGTGTACCCAGTCCTTTCAGATTATGTAGCATTGTTGATTTATTGCTGTACATTGTGTTAGGAAGTCTTGCAATGTACTTTGTTTCATGCATTGGGTAACATGATTTTGTATGGCTGTACTTTGCATTTGTCTTGGTATCTTGTGTATGGGCAGAGTTTATGGTAGGTCAGCCAAAACCCTAGAGTAATTTAGCTCTAGGTAAGTTTAAATCACAACAGTTTTTTCTTTTGCCCGCAGGCTGAAAAGTGTGATACGATGATTCCTTTTCATAAGTAATCAGTGTGCTGTTTTTCTGTGGTAATGCACATGGCAGAACATTGGCAAAAACTCATATTTCTGTCTGAACATTTTGGAATTTATGAAGTGATGGATTGGTGTAATGTGCAAGCACACACCAGTCGGTTCAATGATTTGACTGAAAACAGCTGCCATCGTGGTGAAATGGTTAGTGGGAATGACTTACGATGAAGAGAGTGTTGTTCAGATGTCGCCATTACCAAGGATAGCTGTCTTTAACCAGCTCACTACTGAACAGTAAGAGATACAGAGCAGTGTCCCAGGGCCTTAAAGGAAGGTGATTCTCCTCAAAAGGGTCAGTAGTCTGATCTCTGTGTCATGTTTAAAAGGGTCAGTAGTCTGATCTCTGTGTCATGTTTAAAAGGGTCAGTACCCTGATCTCTGTGTCATGTTTACAAGGGTCAGTAGTCTGATCTCTGTGTCATGTTTGAAAGGGTCAGTAGTCTGATCTCTGTGTCATGTTTAAAAGGGTCAGTAGTCTGATCTCTGTGTCATGTTTAAAAGGGTCAGTACCCTGATCTCTGTGTCATGTTTACAAGGGTCAGAACCCTGATCTCTGTGTCATGTTTAAAAGGGTCAGTAGTCTGATCTCTGTGACATTTTTAAAAAGGGTCAGTAGTCTGATCTCTGTGTCATGTTTAAAAGGGTCAGTACTCTGATCTCTGTGTCATGTTTAAAAGGGTCAGTAGTCTGATCTCTGTGTCATGTTCAAAAGGGTCAGTACTCTGATCTGTCTGCCCCATCCCATCACAGATGTTACAGTCCATTACAGATGACCTGATCTGTCTGCCCCATCCCATCACAGATGTTACAGTCCATTACAGATACCTGATCTGTCTGCCCCATCCTATCACAGATGTTACAGTTCATTACAGATGACCTGATCTGTCTGCCCCATCCCATCACAGATGCTACAGTCTCATGACTGATCTGTCTGTGTTATTTCAGTAGACGTGTATTACATCTGTCACTGTAGCATACAGATGAGGAACGGTGAAGGGATGAATGTGCATACTTGAAACCCAATGAAAAAACCTTTCAGGTTGCTACTACATCCACCAGCAGCCCAACGACGTGCACAACAGCTCCAGTCTGGAGATCTACTACCAGTGTGGCATGCAGAACACAGAGGGCAACGCCCTGCTGGAGCTGTTCTGCCAGGTCATTGGCGACCAGTGCTTCAACGTCCTCCGCACACAGGAACAGCTCGGTAGGCACAGTGGGCCTCTGGGGAATCATCTTGGGGGTGCATTCAGTATTCAGTGAGGTTCTTGATATCAACAGCTGTCTGGGCTCTCTCAGAGCTTGATAGAGATGAGTTGTTTGAAGAAGTCTGTATGGTAGGAGTTTCAGAATTGTAATTAGAGTTGTTTTAGAGGAGCACTTGAACTTGAGGGGAATACAGAAAAGGTGAGCAGGAAAATAAAGAAAGAAATGCCTGCCACATGTGAAAATGCTGAATCAGTATTTCCTCATGTTTTTTTTTCTTCTAGCATTGTCACTGATAACCTGAAGGACTCGGGACAGTAAATAAAAGGCTCAGAACAAAAGGCAAGGTAGCATTCATTCACTGTAAGTCTGCTCAAGGTTCTGTACCTGCAGCATTCCTTGGAAGGAAAAAATGGAGGCAAAGTCTGTTGTGTGCCCATGTGGATGAGGTCCTCATCCAGCAAAGAGCTGCTGGGGAGAGTGACACTGAGTGGTGATGTGTCCAGGGTACATCGTGTTCAGCGGGGTGCGGCGGGCGAAGGGCGTGCAGGGCCTGAGGGTCATCATCCAATCCAACCGCACGCCAGCTTATGTGGAAGGACGGGTGAAGCCTTTCTGCAGAAAATGGAGGTGGGTGGAGTGGGGGGTGGGGAAGTTCAGTGAAACATGGGAAAGATGTGTGTATGTGCGTGTGCGAAGCGTGTTTGTATGTGTGGGGGGGGGGGGGGGGGGGAGGGGGAGGAGGTGAGCGTTGATGTATATACAAGTACATGTACTAACACAGGCTTTATGTAACGATTTATAATGTGTCCTTTGTAAGGTCTTTTGTACTTGCGAAATGATGTGGAGCAGAAGAAAAATTTCCGATAGACAATAAAGTTGATTAAATTGGATTGAAGAAAAAAAAAATTCCAAGGGACAATAAAGTTGATTGAATGAACTCAGAGTTATAGGAGTTTCAGAACTGTAATCACAGTTGTTTTAGTTCAGTGAACACGTGGGAAAGTTGAACTCTGAGGTATAGGAGTTTCAGAACTGTAATCACAGTTGTTTTAGTTCAGTGAACACGTTGGAAAAGATGAACTCTGAGTATAGGAGTTTCAGAACTGTAATCACAGTTGTTTTAGAGGAGCGCTTGAATTTCAGGAAATAAAGAAAAAGTCAGCAGGAAAACAAACAAAATAAAGAAATGCCTGCCACATGTGAAAGTGCTGAATCATTATTTCTTCACGTTTTTTTTTTCTTCTAACATCTTCTGTTGCCAGTAACTAAGAGTTGTCTGACAGACAGGGAAACAAGTATGGAGACAACTTGGCCTAGTGCTTTGTTTCTTGGTAGGACATGATGGGGCTCATTGGATGGTCAGATGGAGCCACCTTTTTATCTTGTAATTTCTTTCTTCTTTTTTTTTGCTGTTTTATTTTTGTAGGTAAGGGCTGTTTTGAATTTTTTGATACAATGTACTAATCTTGGGCATATTCTTTTGAATTTTGAGTGAAGTCTCTACATCAGCTGGCACATATGTGTCTCTGCTTGCGTGCTAGTTGACTGCCTTTCATCCATCTTCTCAGGGTGAGATCCGGGACATGTCGGAGGAGGACTTCCAGAAACACGTGGCAGCTCTGGTGACACGCCGCCTGGAGAAACCCCAAACGACTGACCATGCAGAACGCCAAGTACTGGACGGAGATCTTGTGTCAGCAGTACAACTTTGACAGAGGTGAGCTGGTGCATGCTCTTGGACCCAGCCTGATGCTATTGAAGGGATGGAGAGAATTCAAGTTGTTTTGTTAATACTGTCAGGAGATGGTGTTATACCTGACTTTGTACACTCAGAACATTGCTGTCTTATGTACTGTCAGGAGATGCTGTTATACCTGTCTGTGTACATAAGAACACTGCTGTCATATATACTGTCAGGAGATGCTGTTATACCTGTCCCTGTACACTCAGAACACTGCTGTCATATATACTGTCAGGAGATGCTGTTATACCTGTCCCTGTACACTCAGAACACTGCTGTCATATATACTGTCAGGAGATGCTGTTATACCTGTCTGTTTGCACTCAGTCCATATGTACTATCAGGAGATGCTGTTTATACCTGTCTGTTTGCACTCAGTTCATATGTATTGTCAGGAGATGCTGTTATACCTGTCTGTGTGCACTCAGAACACTGCTGTCATAGCATTTCTCAGGTCACTGGATTTGGATCCTCTTTTTTTTTTTTTTTTTTCTTCTTTTGGTTTTCCTTTTTGGATGGATACAGGACATAGTGGATGAATGTTCCCAGTTTATGTAGAGCAGTTCCTAAGATTAATCTTTTTTTTTTTTTTTAGCTCAAAGTTGGTAAAAATGATCTCAAGTGCAACGTGTCCAAGCCGACTTCTTGCATGCTGCGATAAAAAAGATATATGCATGCAGATACGTGCGTATGCTCACACAAGCCCACAAATCACACACACATGCACATGCACTTCTACACACGCACACGTGCACGCGCGTATACGCACACACACACACACACACACACACACACACACACACACACACACACACACCATATACACCTTCCTCTGCAGTCATTTCCATTTTCGTTTGTTCATTTATTTATTCATTTATTTCAGTTGATCGCTGCACACAGAACCTGGGTTTGTTGTTCTATCTGAAAGGCTAGCACTCAGACCTCTGTTGGTGGTGTAGTGCACAGGGAGAGAAAAATCTGAAAAGTTCTCATGTCCTAGGTGATTGTGTTAACCACAAGGCCGCCACACTGCTGATCATGGCTCTGATTGTGTTCACCACAAGGCCACCACACTGCTGATCATGGCTTTGATTGTGTTCACCACAAGGCCACCACACTGCTGATCATGGCTCTCTCAAAGTCTGCCATCTTTGTCCCTGCTCCCTGGCAGTGTCGGTGTGTTACACTCCACTGATCTGCCTCCCTGGGTGTGTTACACTGCACTGATCTGCTTCCCTGGGTGTGTTACACTGCACTGATCTGCTTCCTTGGCAGTGTCGGTGTGTTACACTGCACAGATCTGCCTCCCTGGGTGTGTTACACTCCACTGATGTGCTTCCCTGGCAGTGTCGGTGTGTTACACTCCACTGATGTGCTTCCCTGGCAGTGTCAGTGTGTTACACTCCACTAACTTGACATTGTCTCCTTCTTCCACAGTCTTGGTTTCTTGGTTTCACATACAAAACATGTAAAGTGTTGGCATTTAGTATCGGGACATTGTTTTTACAGGCTTCAGGTCTCCCTGGAGTCTATGACTTACAGAGAACTTCTGTTTGAACCTTCTTTGCTTCCTACTGTGGCTTAAGTTCAGTCTGTCAGTGATTGGTTTTAATTTGAAATTTTCAGACAACAATTTCTGTTTTGGTGCTGGTTTGCAGCTTCAGAACTGCTGTGTATGTGTGAAAATCTTGTGTCCGTGTAGATACCATTCAGGCCTGTGTTTCAGATAATGTGGAAGTGGAATTCCTGAAACTGTCTCCAAGGATGACCTTTTCAAATTTTACAAGGTCAGTTTTATCTTGCTTTATGACATACTCATTTGCAAATTATTTTTTATGGCATTGTTGTTTTTGTGACATACATTTGCAAAGTAGTATGAGTTGAAACCAAAAAGGTCCCCAGTGGAATGTAAAGTATGCCTCAGCACTGACTGAGTTTCTGTTTATATACCGAGTATCTGAACTGAAATAAATGCCAATATTTTACCGCTCTTGAAAAAATACATCCTTTTTTACATGTAAATTATAGCCATAGAGTCATCTCTGTGAGTGGTATCCTCTACAGTTGTCACAAACCAGAAAGAAATTTGAACGTCTGGAATAATTCTGTGAATATGAGATAAGCTTGAAATTGATTCAGGAAAAGTTATATATTTAAAAAGTGTACTGAAATGTCATGTTATTTTTTCAGAATGAAGTTTACCGTATTTGTGTTATCTTTTGAGGGAATATTGCCCGCAGGACTGCAGCATGTTTTAGGAAAATGCCTTCTGTCTGTGTGTGTGTGTGTGTGTGTGTGTGTGTGTTGAAGTGAAAACAGTGTTGTCTTTTCCTTGTTCAGGACAAGATCGCCTACAATGCTCCCCACAGACACAAGCTGTCGGTGCACATTGTGTCCCAGGCAGGGGAACAGAACGGCGCTCCTGCTGAAGATGCCTCACAGGAGGTAGACACGCCAGACGGACTCATGCCGCCGCCTCCTTTGCCTGAGGTAAACGCTTCAAGGTCACATGGCTCGTCCAGTTATGTATGTTACATCATGACTCATCGAGTGACGCATGTGTTGTACGGTGACTCGCCTAGTGACGCATGTGTTGTACTGTGGCTCATCTAGTGACGCATGTGTTGTACTGTGGTTCATCTAGTGACGCATGTGTTGTACTGTGACTCATCTAGTGACGCATGTGTTGTACTGTGGCTCATCTAGTGACGCATGTGTTGTACTGTGGCTCATCTAGTGACGCATGTGTTGTACTGTGGCTCATCTAGTGACGCATGTGTTGTACTGTGACTCATCTAGTGATGCATGTGTTGTACTGTGGCTCATCTAGTGACGCATGTGTTGTAATGTGGCTCAACTAGTGATGCATGTGTTGTACTGTGGCTCATCTAGTGACGCATGTATTGTACTGTGGCTCATCTAGTCACATGTATGTTGCACCATGACTCATTTCATTGCATGTATATTATACCATGACTCGTCCACTTACACATGTGTTACGTGATTACTGATCTAGGTACAGGTGTGTTGTACCATGACATGTGTTGTAAACAACTTTATTGAACCATGACATGTCCAGTTACAAGTGTGAAAATCATGACTAGTTCTGTTCAGTGACACATGAGTTAAACCATGACTTGTCCAGTTACAAGTGTGAAAATCATGACTTGTTCAGTTACAAGTGTGAAAATTATGACTTGTTCTGTTCAGTGACACATGAGTTAAACCATGACTTGTCCAGTTACGCATTTATTACACATGAGTTAAACCATGATTTGTCTAGTTACACATTTATTACACATGAGTTAAACCATGACTTGTCCAGTTACACACTTAGTGCACATGAGTTAAACCATGACTTGTCCAGTTACACATTTAGTGCACATGAGTTAAACCCAGACTTGTCTGGTTACACATTTATTACACATGAGTTAAACCATGACTTGTCCAGTTACACATTTATTACACATGAGTTAAACCATGACTTGTCTTGTTACACATTTATTACACGTGAGTTAAACTATGATTCATCCAGCTGCACATCTATTAAACCATGACTCATCTAGTTGCACATGTGTTATACTGTGATTCATATAGTTACACGTGTGTTATAGTGATTCTAGTTACACATGTGTTATACTGATTCATGTAGTTACACATGTGTTTTACTGTGATTCATGTAGTCATACATGTTATGTCATGACTTCTAGATTTTGCTTGGTTGGTTGGTTGGTTGTTTTTATTTTGTTTGTTTTTGTTCTGATTGATATAGACCAAAATTTTGTGTGTGTTTTTATCAGATCTATTGTCTAGTGTCTGGGTGAGATCTAGTGGACCTCTTGTCCTGTGTAAATTGAAATAAATCTGATCGGTTGTCTTGTGTGATTTGAACCTGTATCTGGATCTCTTACCCTGTATAAACATGCATTTCAAGGAAGACAAGGATTCTGATCCTGCAGTCTCTTGTCCATGTGGGTCATGGTTTGTGTGTTCAGCATGAATTTAGGGGAAAGAACCCCTGTTGATATGAAGTTTTGAGGAAAATCATTGTCTGTGTGACAGTTGTCAGTTGTGGAAACCAAACTGTTATCTCTTGAGTTGTTATCTTAGGCCTGGAACGAACTGATCACTTTGTTTCTTTGTAGTTGTTGTACTTTGTTGTGTATTATACTAACTGATCATTGGCTCCCTTATTCTAGCAAATGTGCCTCTGTGAGTGTGTGTGTGTGTGTGTGTGTGTGTTTGTGTGTGTACCTGCATGCTTTCATCAGTTCTGTTTGGTACAATTTAAAGATATTTTTTCAGTCAGTGTTGATGATTGTCATTGTGCAGCCTCAGGTTGTGACAGACATCGCTGATTTCAAACGCAGCCTACCTCTCTATCCCTTGATTCGGCCATTCATTGACCTCACCAAAGCACGCTCCAAGTTGTGTGAATGATCAGGCCGGGGCTTCGATGGTGCCTGTCATGGGAAGCTGTGACAGAAAACATGGAGAAGACTTTTGTTGTTTGTTTGTATGTGATTTTGAAAACATGGAGAAGACTTTGTTTGTTTTGTATGTGATTTTGAAAACATGGAGAAGAGTTTTGTTTGTTTGTATGTGATTTTGAAAACATGGAGAATAGGTTTGTTTGTATGTGATTTTGTTTGGTTTTGTGCTTCTTAGCTGCCAGCCATTGCTCATGATTGTGCTTTCTTACTTTTACCCATTTTGGACATTAGTACAGGTTTGCTGTTGTCTCCACTGTTTTACTTGTATTAGAAAGAAAGGAAGTGGGAAAAAGGCGTCTGATGGGTGCTGGTCAGCAAGTTGTAATGTCAGTCCAGTGCTCGGTCTTCATGCGCACCAGGCTGTTTCCCTTTACAGAATGGGGATTGGGCCCACTGGTTACAATCGGCATGGTCTTTACAGAATGGGGATTGGGCCCACTGGTTACAATCGGCATGGTCTTTACAGAATGGGGATTGGGCCCACTGGTTACAATCGGCATGGTCTTTACAGAATGGGGATTGGCCCCACTGGTTACAATCGGCATGGTCTTTACAGAATGGGGATTGGGCTCACTGATTAGTCAGCATGATCTTTACTGAATGGGTATTGGGCCTACTGATTAGTCAGCATGATCGTTACTGAATGGGATTGGGCCCACTGATTACAATCAGCATGATCTTTACTGAATGGGGATTTTTTTTTTTTTTTTAATATCATTAATTCAATAAGTTATTTTGTTATTTATTTTTTTTTTATCTTTAGGTTAACCATTGTTAGATAGGAAAGATGTTTTAGATCATTTTTCATCTAATATCATGAATGGGTGAACAGATGTTAAATAAAACACTGAACTGAACTGAACTGAACTGAAACTGATGGGGATAGGGCCCACTGATTAAAATCAGCGTGATCTTTACAGAATGGGATTGGACTCGCTGATTACAAGCAGCATGATCTTTACAGAATGGGGATCGGGCCCAGTCGGCATGATCTATACAGAATGAGGATTGAGCCCACTGATTACCATCAGCATGATCTTTACAGAATGGGGGTCGGGCCCATTGGTTACAATCAGCATGATCTTTACAGAATGGGGGTCGGGCCCACTGGTTACAATCAGCATGATCGATTTTACAGAATGGGGGTCGGGCCCACTGTTACAATCAGCATGATCTTTACAGAATGGGGGTCGGGCCCACTGGTTACAATCAGCATGATCTTTACAGAATGGGGATTGGGCCCACTGGTTACAATCAGCATGATCTTTACAGAATGGGGATTGGGCCCACTGTTACAATCAGCATGATCTTTACAGAATGGGGATTGGGCCCACTGGTTACAATCAGCATGATCTTCACAGAATGGGGATTGGGCCCGCTGGTTACAATCAGCATGATCTTTACAGGATGGGGGTCGGGCCCGCTGGGTCGGGCCCACTGGTTACCATCAGCATGATCTCTACAGGATGGGGGTCGGGTCCACTGATTACCATCAGCATGATCTTTACAGGATGGGGGTCGGGCCCGCTGGTTACCATTAGCATGATCTTTACAGAATGGGATTGGGCCCGCTGGTTACCATTAGCATGATCTTTACAGAATGGGGATTGGGCCCGCTGGTTACCATTAGCATGATCTTTACAGAATGGGGGTCGGGCCCAGTCGGCATGATCTTTACAGAATGGGGGTCGGGCCCACTGATTACCATTAGCATGGTCTCAGGAAGGAGGACCAGTGCTTCCTCACCCCAACTGGAAGACACTTCGTGGTTTCCGACAGTTTCGGCAGTTGTGGTGATTTGCAGAGATACATAGTCCTGCATTACATGAACATTCAGTCTTGCTACAAAAAAATGGAACAAATAGATTCAGGCTGGTGAGTGTGCTGTCCTTTACAATCTGGTGTGATTGTGTTTGACATGGGAACAGTTTGAATTCTACACCTCTTCAGCTCTGTATCAGTGGGTTACCCAGGCAGTCTGTGATTTCATACTGCATATGGGGACGCAGGCATGGTGTAACAGTGCATTATTGTCTCCCTTTCTTCATCTTCCCATGAAAAACACATTGGTCAAGCAGCTGAACATGCAAGTGTTGTTGGGCCACGTTGATCATGTCAGTTAGCCTTGTGTTCTATGGCATAGCCATGAAGCAGGTTACTGTCCTGGCAAAGCAATTTGGCACACATTGGAGTGGATTATTTTACCCAGTGTGTACATGCAGCACCAGAATGATTTCAATTATTATTCACCACTGTTTATGGGCTTAGGTCTTGTAGAGAAATGATGAACCACACATGTACACAGAAATGTAATCAAGTTATTTCTATTTGTTTGTTATCCCTTTGTATTTTCATTGTTGTTGCTTCTCTCATTCATATTCAAATGGATGGATACTGAGCTGCTGGAATAAAGAGGTTTTCAGTGAAGGGTTGATCTAATTGGTGTGCTAGAAACATCAGCAATGGAAGGGTCTGAAGAACTTGTTCTGCTTGGACTGAAGTGGATACAAGCTTGTGGTCCTTTAACTGGTAGATTCTGAAGAGTTAAGAAAAAAAGAAAACTCTTTCCCTACGCATACCAGTGGAGCCCGTCTTTGTGTACATGTATTGTGTAGGGTTAGGCGAGCTTTGTGTACAGCGTATTTTGCAATTAACTCCTTTTTTTTTTTTTAAGTGTTGACCTTCTAAGTAGATAACAGGCATTTTTGGAAAGATAAATTCAATGGATAATGTAGAGCATTAGTTTCAGATTATATGAAAAGTGGTTTGTGTGTCTGTGTACACTGTAGAGCCAGTGCTGGGTGGTTTCTTGTGAGAGAGCACAACACCGGAACCTGTCAGCAGGCAGTAGGTAGGGAAAAAGCTGAGGTGTAATTCAGCTTTCTTCATCCTCACTATTGTATTGCTTTTTGGTTTAGCTTGGGTTAGGTATGGTTGAGGATCATCACTAGTGTTTTTGTTTTTGGGTTTAGCTTGGGTTAGGTATGGTTGAGGCTGCAGTTGAAGAAGGGGATTTCACAATGGTCAGGGCATTGTTTTGGAGTGTCAGATTAACATCCGAGGATTTTTTTTTTGGCGTGTTAAGCAAAACCAAATACCATTCAGGCATAATGTGTACAGCAGATACAGAAGTGGCTTTGTATACTTGTTTTGTTTTGCTCATGGTTTCAGGTCAGGTGGATTTACTGATGTGATAAGCCACAGATTTCATTGCAGCTGAATACTAAGGTTTTTGATAACAGTAATGATAATGGGAATTTGTTACAGCGCCCAACTTTCGAAAACTCTGAGCACAGAAAATCAGTAGATGCAAAGAAAAATGTGTGAATAAAGAGACATGATCCATTTTAGAACAACATGTAGAAGTGCACTCACACACACACACACCATGAAGATTCAGAGAAAGATGTACTTCCTTACTTTCCTGCAGTCTTGCACACATACACACACAGCATGAATAAACATGACCGTTCTGTGGATGTGGAAGTATCCATTGTTCAGAGACATTCATGACAGAACAAATAGTAATTCAACGTATAACTGCTTCTTTTTTCCTATTGTATTTGAAATGTTATAAGCATGGTGAAAGACATCATGGTCGATCTTATTATTGTAAATGCAGTATCCAGCTTTGTTCTTTCCAGAAGTAGAGCACCAAAAAGACTGAAGTGAATGGGTGGAAGGGAGAGAAAGCAAGGATAGACACGGCTCTAATGTTGAGTGATACAAAGTCTTTCATACAATTGTGTCCACTGTGTATTCAGTTTGTGGGTAATGTTGAGTTCACATTTGAGTGTGGAGTATTTATACGTCTCTTTCTGACCTTTCTGTTGGATAGTGTTGACAAGACAGCAGCACACATTCTTAACAAATCACATGCTTAAAACTTTTTGCACTGATGAAGAACAAAACATGTTATTCACCTGTCTCCATCGTCATTTTTAACCCTGAGTTTTGTTTACGTTTCTTCAACCACCACATATTTTCTTTAGCATTAAATGAACCCCACATTGAAATTTTGGAACTCGAGTACTTTCATGAGAAAAGTCGGACAAAAGTTTTAGATCCAAATGACACTTAAGTTTGTCTCAAATGTGTAACAGTAGTTGCAGTTTGGTGTGTGTGTGTGTGTGTGTTTAATGATTGGTATATAATGTTTGTAACTGACAAAGTGTTGTCACTTGCCCACACTCTGTAAGATTGGAAATCTGTCTGCAAGATTGAAGAGGACTTTCTGTTTCTTTGGCAGTCTCATGCACTGCCAATGAAGTTGAAAACCAGTGCAAATGTACCCATGTAGTTTGACTTGGTTTTCTGAGCCAGTCACTGAGAGTCAGTGGTACCTAGGCTGTCACTTATCACTCATACTCCACTTGCTTATTGCAGAAACATAGTTTTATATGATTTTAGAGTTTATTTGAACTTGAAGCTTTTTGCAAATGTTAACCCTCTCACATCATCTGCTGTCCAGCCTCAAGCAGAGCGTCTTAATGCTGGAAGCTTCCCAGATGCCTCATGTGGGGATGGAAATGTAGGGTTCCCCTCAGTGGGAAGAAAAGGCCAGATCAGTCACTGTGGGCTGTAAGGCAGGACAGCACTTAAAAGGTTAAAGCAGTGCACTCTGCTCTCCATTGAAAACTGCTTTCTGAAGTTTGTAGGACAGCACTTAAAAGGTTTAAAGCAGTGCACCCGGCTCTCCATTGAAAACTGCTTTCTGAAGTTTGTAGGACAGCACTTAAAAGGTTAAAGCAGTGCACCCAGCTCTCATTTGAAAAACTGCTTTCTGAAGTTCGTAGGACAGCACTTAAAAGGTTAAAGCAGTGCACTCAGGTCTCCGTTGAAAACTGCTTTCTGAAGTTCGTAGGACACAGCACTTAAAAGGTTAAAGCAGTGCACCCCGCTCTCCATTGAAAACTGCTTTCTGAAGTTCGTAGGACAGCACTTAAAAGGTTAAAGCAGTGCACCCCGCTCTCCATTGAAAACTGCTTTCTGAAGTTCGTAGGACAGCACTTAAAAGGTTAAAGCAGTGCACCCCGCTCTCCATTGAAAACTGCTTTCTGAAGTTTGTAGGACAGCACTTAAAAGGTTAAAGCAGTGCACCCCGCTCTACTCCATTGAAAACTGCTTTCTGAAGTGGTGTCCAGGGAGGGAAAAAGTACTCTCAGACTTTGTTGAACTGCATGTAAATTAATTCTGAAAACTTAGTGCATGAATTCCTGGATTTCACTTCACTGTGGGCTTTATTAGTCTTTTTTATTTTTGCCAAACATCATGTGGTAGTTGTATATGTGTGTTTGAAAGAGAGAATGACCATTGGCTGGTGGGACTCTGCGTCAGATGGTGTTGGGTCTGAATTGACACTGTACATTAATGTCATTGTGAATTTTATCATCAGTTAGATTTATGATTTGTTTTGTACAGTTTGGATTTTGCATAAGACAAGTTCCTGTCAGTTGTGGCTGTGATGAAGGACTGATAAGAAAAGGAACAAATTCATAAGGGTGAACTGGCAATCACTAATCTCGTTCTCAAACTTGTTAACTTTTAGTGTTCAACAGTCTTTTGGGCTGGTGTGTTTTATTGAATTGATGTCCTCAAAATACTGTTTTTAAATGTTAATTTTCAGTGTATGGATTGGCATCTGTTGGCAACGTTATCATTTAAGCTTTATGGTTGTGGGTTTGAATTTACACACCATTGTGGATTCCTGTGATGTCATTTTACAGGTCGAGCTGACTTGATGAAAGAAAATGAAGACAAAGCAAGTTGACCAATGCTCAGCATGAAATGAATTGATCATCAATAGAAACTCATGGATTGGACTAGGACACAAATCAAAACACTTTGTCTCATGGGGAAATTGATCATGTTTTCAAAAATGCTGTTTCCATGTTGAAAAGGAGAGATGCGATTGAAAAGATGGTGTGGCTCTGGCATCAAGTGAGCGCACTGTTATGATCCGAGGCTGTTTGCATTTAAATGGAGATGAAAGAATTCCGAAGTAGCAGGTTGAAATGAGAGGAAATGGAAGAGAGTCATGTAGTTTTGGTGGTGCTGGTGACAGCTTCTGTTGTGAGAAGTATGCAAGTACCTTGCTTTGTGTGGACTGTGTAGCGATTAAGGATAGCGTCAGTTGACAGAGCCATGTTAAGATTAGGTGAAAAAAAGATTGTGATGCTTTAGCGGTGAATCCCGCCCCCCTCATCCAACCAACATCCCTTTGCCACATACTAGAGTTTTTTTTTGTTTTTTTTTAACCCCTTTGCTCTCAAGATGGGTATCGGTGGTGCAACTTCTGGCATTTCAAAGTTCTAGTGAGATATTCCCAGACAACTTTTCTGCAGCCACTGGCTCATCTTCATCTGTGTGTGAACCACACAGTCAGAAGTGTGGTGCGTGCATGTGTGATAGGGGATGTCTAGCCTTTCTCAACCAGTGATGCTGAATCCTGCGGCGGGACTGGCTGGAGTGTCTGTTCATTTGTTTTATTTCGTTGTGTTTCAAAATATGCACAAACATGGTCAGTACTGTCTTCATGAGCCCAGGGGTATCTGAGATGGAGTGCGTTTATTGATTTTATTACAGATTTGATGAAATTAATACATATGCAAAATTTTATCTTTGATTAAATTCTCTGGAAACCAGAAGTTGTTTTTTTGTCATTCTGCTCCAGTCGATGAATGTTCATTGTTTTAATTCCTGGCACAGAAATAATGCCTTGGATATAATTTATGAAGTTTTGTTGTGGTAACTTTAGCTAGTGACATGCCTGTCTGGTAGATTCATGCAAGAGTTGTGGACCATAATTTGGATAAATGTAAGCTTAACACATTTTTTTTTACTGTTAATAATCAGCTTTTTTTTTTTTTTTTTTATTGAAAGAAGCAAAAATTTGGGAAGGGAGCTGATAGGGGAAGGAGGGAGGAGGATGTCTTTTTTTTTTTTGTTGTTGTTTGTTGCTTTTATCTAAGCAAAGAAACAGAAACCACAACTATGCCTGTGGTGAAAATTAGAGTCTTCAGTGTCTGTCTTCCGTGCCTGTCAGTCTTCCATGTCTGTCAGTCTTCCATGTCAGTCAGTCTTCCATGTCCATATGTCAGTCAATCTTCCATGTCAGTCAGTCTTCCATGTCAGTCTGTCTTCCATGTCAGTCTTCCATGTCAGTCAGTCTTCCATGTCAGTCAGTCTTCCATGTCTGCTTATTGACGCCAGACCTGCCACTGAGGGCTGTGGGGTGCAGTCTTTCTCTGAGGGAGGATGCTCGCTGACACTGTTCTGTGACGAAGCGTGATCACTTAAGGCTTTGTGGGTGATATTCCGTTAAGATTAGGGATCAGAACTGCCAGTCGTGCAGCGTGTCCTTACATGGCGTGTCTGGATTCCATGAGAAAGCTGGCTTTGGAATGGCAGCAAGTAGACTGTGGATGTGATTGTATATGAGGAAGCAGGACTCGGCGGGTGGGGGAGGGGGGGATGTTGGCAGTGGAGATAAGACAGAATCAGGCTTCAAAGGTGAGGTGTCAGATGTCAGACTTGTGATCGCAGGTCAGGGGGTGTAATTTCTCAAGTCAGCCAGGGTGGAAGACATGTTCTCTACAGAGCTCACAGCTGTTCAGACGACACTCCTCTCCTGGTCCTTTGGATGAGATGGAGGCCCCATGGGGTAAATGCCTGCATGAAGAAATCTGGCACCTGTGGTATATCCCACTCCTCCTTTCGTAAAGAGTGAAAGAGTAAGGCATTGTGGTCGGGTGGGGATGGGCGAAATGAAAAAAAACACACAGACACGTGCTTTGACATCATCACCAAAGTATCTTGTGTGTTTACAGGGATGATGGGATTGAAAACAGTTGCATCTGCAAAACCCTCACAGATGGTGAACCTTGGAGCGTTAGCCAAGGAACAATGAAAAGTAGGAAAGACACGATTAAGGAAAAAACATTGAGAGGGGGGGGGAGGGGGGGGGGGGGGGGCTGCATAGTTCTGATGTCATGTACTACAAAATGGGCATCTGCTAACTGGTAGGCTCTGTGCTGGTATGGGTGTTTTGTTTGTTTTGTTTGTTTTTTTTTTTTTTTACATAAATTCCTGTACTTTTTTTTATAATGGAAAATGGCGATGGTGTATGTAAATTGGATGGGTGGGACTGATGTTGGAGGATGGATGCGAGTCCTAGCCTGTCACTGATGTACCTTTTGTACAGTTCTGCTGTCAGGCCTGTATAAGGAATTAGGCAGTGTTCACGTGTTCAAAACACTTGTTTAATGGCATCAACCTGGCTTGACAATTAGTTTTCAGGTGAACTACATACCTTCAAAAAAATTTGTCCAATTGTTCTTTGCTTTCATGACATTTGCAGACAAACTCTTTTTTTTTTTTTTTTGTTGTTTGTAAATGGACTGTCTACACCCTTTAGTGTTTATGACAGGGTCCGCTGTTTATCTTGTTGTATCTTCTGATGCTGGTGAACGGATCTTCTCCCTGTTAGCAGAACATCACATTGATCATAAGTTCAGACCAGCAAGTTGGGCAAACATTTGCTTATATCCATGCACAGAAGTCCTTGGATCATGTGTGTGTGTGGTGTGGTGTGGACATGCATGTATTCATTATGGTGAAGACACATTCATCCACTTAAAGATTACAACTGAAGAGGTCCCCAGTTTCCATTACAACTGATGATAATACCACTTTCAAATAAACTCATCACATGTGTCAAAAGCTCTTAGACTACCATTCCCAGATACACAAAAGCAGACTAAAGAAAACTGATAATAAATAATTTTGTCGGTGATGATATAGGATAACCTGCACAGCAGTACAATGGAGACACCTTACACAAGATCTCATTCAGATAACTGGCTAATCATTTATAGACCATCATCTTCCTTCCACATCCCACGTCCAGCCCTCCCGCACTGCCACACCCCCTCCCACCACAGCCTCTCTCTTCCCTAACCTTCTTTTCACATAGACATTAATGAATTCTGTGATTCTCTGTTTTCATATACAAAACTGATCTGTCCCCTCAGCATTGCACTCTCTAAATACTCCCCCATACCCCTCCCCCTATCCTCCCCCCATCCCCCTGTCATTCTCCTCCCTTAAGCCCCCACCACCTTGGCTTATTCATCCCCATCCTAGGTAATGCAACTCTGCCAGTCAGCAGAATAGAACGTCAGAAGAGTCTCTTCAAATAGAGCGGGCAA